>QRFJ01001501.1:234934-297362 GCA_006176705.1 Cocos nucifera
ATTGATCAATTAGACATCCTGACTGATTTCAGCTAAAGATTAATTACACTACAACTTAATATAATCTTTTTTTTATAGAGGGGATTTAAAAGGTCTCAATGCACATATAGATTTAAAACAAACTAAATGCATAATAGCATTAAAATATATATATGTCAATTAACATGTATAATTATTCTAGGACAACCATCATTATATAGTGAAATACTTTCCACTATATCAGGGCAACCTTTACAGAATAATATATACAACATAATCTCATTATGATAAGTAAAAGAATATGATCTCATCATATAAAAAAACATGCTAAAAATATTATATCATATTTTTCATTTATGCCATTATACTATAAGCAAAGCATTATATGATTTAACCTAATAAGGCTTGCTCTGATACCACTGATTGGATTTGGTGTACAGGGCGGAAGCATGGATTTCAAAGCAAAAATATGAAATCAAATAAACCAAACCCAAACCCTAGGACCACCTTATTAGCAATTAAATCATATAACATGCATTTGTAATATAAAAGAAAGTATTAGAACATACCTCTTATCGCTAAACCCTAAATTGACCCTGATCGTCGGTAGCAGTCCGTCAGGGTTTCCACCAGGTGCCCACGTGTTCACCCTCCAACGTTGATCCACACAGAGACTTGACCAAGACACCAGCACCTCTGATTTATATAATTAAAATTCTTATAATAAGAACTTTAATTAAATGGGCAAGACCTTCTTAAGCCTTTATGTCACCTTCCTTGCCTTTCCTTATCTATCTTTCTTTTTCTTTTATCTTCTTAATTTTCATTCCTAATCTCTTAGTCTTAAGATGACTTCTTATCCTTATAATGACAAGGTCTAGACAAGAGAAAGAAAAAAAGAAAATTGGACAAAAAGAAACTCTTATAAGAAAGAAAAGATAATGTTCACTCACACGGACTCTTGGTGTGCACCCCTATTTATAATGTACATAGAGGTGCCAATAAAAAATCTCATGCCCTTTCCTCATCAAATTCTCATGCCCCATTAGCCAATCTCACATCTCATCAGTAAAAAGGAGATATAGACTTAGTCTAAGAGGTGCCTTAAAGCAGAAGGACTCTTGGATTAATTCTACGTAAGTTTTTATGAAGAATCGCAATGCTTCATCTTTGGCGCCACACTTTTCATCCATTAGATCATGAAACAAACCATCCAATGGCTCTAAAAAGGGATGCCCATTCAGCAAGAAAGCATGGAGATAAACATTGAATAGTCAAAGTCCCAAGAGACTTTGACTTAGTCCAAGAGATGTCAAGGAGTAGGCGGCATGGAGTCTTGGGCGGTAAGGGGGCTTAGGTGAGAAAACATCCTGGGCAAAAAATTTAAAAGGAAAAAGAAGTATTTCATCTGTAGAAGGACTCTTCTGCACCCCATATCAAATGTCCATGTCAATTAAAAATATTTACGTGACATAACATATGGAAAAAGTCAAAGAAGGTAGACGCCATCTTATTCCATGCACCAAAGAGTCCTTTGCGCATGAAAGACTTTCCATGCACAAGAGAGAGACTCTCTGGCATGTGGGATGTAGGTATGTGGCACCCAATCTGAAGCCCAATCAATCTAGATTAATCCAACTCAAGACCAAATCTTATTTGGCTCAAATCGGATCTAAATTAGCCCAAATCGGAAGTCGATTCGAATCCAATTCGAATCCAGATGCTAGGGTTTGCTATATGTGCTAGCATATTCATCTTGCAAACATGGTCTAATCTAATTAGACCCTTAATCAATTCTCTTTGTGTGTGACCCATTGGGTTCCACATCTAACCAGCAGTGAGTCAGGGTGTGATTTGACCTAATCTGGTTAGAACTCAACCAAACCGATTTAGGTCAAAACTAGCCAACCCAATTTGACTTAATTTAGAACACTTTCTAATTTAATGATCAAATTAAAATTTTAATTTGATCAAACCCACAAGACATGATTGACGTCTAGCAACGTATCATGACTATCCCAGAAGATGTGAAATTTTGATGGAAATACCAAAAATACCCTTTAGTGAAAATTACCATGCAACTAGATCCTTCGATCTTCCTGCATCCTGAATATGACTCTGGGTATGAAAATATGTCAATCCCAATATCATATTCATTTCTCTTTCAATCTTATGATAATGATTCATTTAATGAAATATTAGAAACCATTTCTAATTTTCATCATGCTTTGATCAAAGTCTTCCTGAATCATTATTTGTTTGAAGCAGGTAGGATGCTATTTCCTCTTACCAGGAGAGATCGATTCCTTGTTAACCTACTCACAATCTTCATATATATAATCTACCATATCCAGATCATCCCTGTACATAACTAAGTCATGAATGAGTATGAACCAAAATATGGATTTATATATATAAGATTCTATGGTAGTTTTCAGGTCAAAGGATTACATGCACAAATTCCACTATGAGAACCATCTATTGACATGTAGATAAGACTCCATTAGATATTCTCAATTTGGATCAATTCAGTGAACTCATTCTCTAATGAGCACCCACATTCTTGTATTAGTGTCATGCACAAGTTATTGTGAGATCAATCACTCTCTTAATCGAGCATACAAAAAATGTGCTAGTCTTACCGAAAAACATTGATCCCTAACTCAATGTCCCATTGACTAAAAATATTTAAATTAGATTTTTAAGATTTTAGATCTCACTAGTATGATCTCATCATAATTCTAAAATCATAGCCCTAATTTATAGAGTTCATTATAATCTTAAATAAATAATAAGACACTACATATGATAAAATAAATGCCTTTATTTATTAAAAATGTCATTACATGAGTTTGGAAGACAAAGAACATCCCAAAAATAAATTGGCTTGAGGGCATATTCCTTTCAGTGTGGACTTTCTATAGAGACCAGATGCGTGTGCTGCTCCAAAAGCAATAACGTGAATCAACCATGGAGTTTTTGACTCGTGAAAAGGTATGAGATTTCATCTCTTCTCTCACCTAGATGACATCTAAGGTTTTGATCTAAAATTATTCTAGATCTAGGATATTGATTTGATCAATACCAAATCTTTTATTTTTAGATTTAAGAATGCATTATGATATGTTATAGGTCCTAGTTGTAGAGTTTAGTAATTAGATTACATGCATTTGTAGATTAAATGGTTTAATTTACAACATCCACTATGTTATATTTCAAAAAAATTTTGAAATTCATGCATGAAACTCTGCATATTTTCCATCACAAATTAGATGCAAAACTACTTTTAGTAGAAATGAGACTCCTTCACCATATGGTTACTAAGTTGCTGGTTTCGAGGAGTGGTAGACATGACCTCCTGTCTGGTAGGGACATCTGCATGATGTTTCATGTAATTTCTGAGACCCCCCTGAACCTTCCTGCTCTTATGATTGAAGCCATGAGGGAGACCCTGAATAGATCTAAGGCATATTTCCTTATGGTATGACCCTCACTTTGGTATTTAGGAGGTTAGGAGTTAGCTTTGAAGGGGAGGCCATCTCTAGACTATCCCACACAAACACAATCAACTATCATACTCCATATAGAATGGGATTTTTAAAAAGTGATGGCAATTGCTCAAAGAGAGCAGAGGAGGAGGATGGACTAGAGGAAGGACCATCTTTACCTCCTCGTGATCATAGAGCCTCATTAGATATTCAGTTTGTATCAAATCATGAGGCTGGTCCATCAGAGACAGTGAGAGGCACTCCATCAAAGCCATAGCCTGAGCATCGTTACCATTATTCTATTGTCAAGCTTGCAGATGATCAGCTCCAGATCATTTCCCAGAAGGTTGTCACTATTCTACTTGCTAGTAGGGGCACCTCTAGTTTTGCTCAGGTGGAGAGATCTCAGACTGACCCCTTATCTGATCAGTCAATAGTTCCATACATCACTGCACTCTTTCAGATGCTCTCCACCTTGTCAGCTCATTTTGAGAAGCTTGAGGGTTCTGTTCTGAGGTTGACCGGGAGAGTTTTTGATCTTCAGAGGCAGATGATGGGGTTAGGGATTCCTCAGTCGAGCGAGTTTGTTCCTTCAATTTCTACTTTATCTGTTGAGGGTGACAGTCTTCGTCGTGCTTTGGAGGCTGGGATCGAGTCTTTGAGAGATGAGATCAAGGGATCCAATGATGTTGTCACTACTACGATTGGTTCTCTCATGCAATCATTGTCGAGAGCAGTGGGACAGCTTGACTCCATCAGACTCATTCTCCTATCCTAGACTTCATCTTCCTTTGCTGTCAGACCTTCTCATCCTCCTATTTATGCTACTCCTATTCGTGCCAGTTCCTCTTCTTAGGATCGAGGCAGACATGGCCGTAGTCGTCCTCATGGCCTTGCTCTCAACATTCCATATAATATCTCCGATTTTGATTCTAACTCTAGTGCTTCTAGCAGATTCCCTTTTTAGAGTTAGCTTTGTCAGACTTATGTTTTTAGGATCTAGCTTATGGCCTTGTACTTTTTAGTTGATTGTCTTATGGATGGTTGTATTTTTGGTTATCCATGACTTTTGTATGTATTGATGGCCTATCACTTATGACTCCTTAGCATTTTGACATTATGTTCTTACTTTTTGTAGTTTTACTTCTTATGACTTCTGTTATGTTTGGAAAATATATGATCTTATTTTTTATGAATGTTGTTTGGATTGATTTTTATGAATGTATCAAATTGAAATGTCATGATTTCTATTATAGTGTGCTATGAGCAATGTCTTGTATGTGAGAAAATTAAAATATCCTATATGATTGTTGTATGCTTTTTCATTATAAACTCTTATTTCTGTAGCAAAACATAAGGAATAAAGTGAGGGGGAGCCCTTTTTATTTTCTTTAAACACCTTTTAAGATCATAATTGATGATATCAAAAAGGGGGAGTAGAGAAATAGAACAATTGGCAATAAGCAAAATTTTTGGCAACACAAATTATTAGCAATTACAAAATTGGCTAGAAGTAATTGTCAAACTACTCTTGATGAAATTTAGTCAAATGATTGGCTATAATGTTCAAGCGACATATCTTCAGAAATTTGAAATTCTTAATCAATGCTTCATATATGTTATATTTTTGCTTATGCTCAAGTATTTTGTCATCATCAAAAAGGAGAAAATTGTTGCTCCAAAAATTAATTTTGATGATTACAAAATATTTGAGAGGATACTAATAATTTTGGCTTGAAAAAAGATCAATTGTATATTTCAAGTTCAATAAGAAATTCTAAGTTTATTAAAGAAAGATGAAGAGTGACAAAACCATAATTTCATAAAGTTGGCGATCAAAAAAATTTATCTCAAAAGTCTCAAGAGCAAGTATAGAAGATTTCTAATCTTTTGGAGGTAGTGCCATAATTTTTGGATGCATAAATTAGAAGAAAAATAGGTTTGAAGAAAAGGGTCGACCCCTAGGTCAACTCCTACTAAAAGGGGCTAAATGGCATGCCATTTTTGACTGGCACACTCAAAGGGGATGACCTTGAGGTCGACCCCTGGCGGTCGACCTCTACTATTCTACAGGTCAAAAATATAGAATATTTCATTTTCTATTCTGTAACATAGAGGTCGACTCCAGGGGTCGACCCCTGTGCTAGGGGACGACCCCTAGGGTCAACTCCTGTGATGAAAAACTCTGCAATGACAACTTTTTCAGTCCATTTTGGCCATATTTAATGCACATTTAAGGCACTCCAACGGCTCCAAACTTATCCAGTTCAATCTTCAACACCTATTGAAGATATAAAGGCTCTCAATAGAGGGAAAAACATAAGAGAAATCAAGCATTCATTTCAGCCCTAGCAAAAAGCCCTCTTCAAGCAAAGAAGAATTCATTTCAAGTTCACCAACCCCTTAAAAGCTCATTCAAGTCTTCAACAACTTTTAGAAAAATCAAAAAGGCTTTTTCCTTAGTTATGTAAAGTATTTTTAATATTTTATTTGCTCATTAAAGGGGCTAACTTTATATTTCATTATTGTTAACACTCACACTCTGTTTTATTATTTTGATTTAAGTTTTGGGTGTTCCAAAACTTGGAAAGTTTAATCCAAACTTTGAATCGGATTGTATAGGATTGGAATGTACCTAAAAAATAAGTGTTCTAGCTTGGGATAGCTAGAGTCCGAGGGTTCCGACATTATGTTCAGATTGAATGCGGATAATGGATTGAAATTCTCAAGTAGAAGCTTAGAGAGTGGATGTAGGTGCAAGGTTGACACCGAACTACTATAAATCTTGCTTGTTTGTGGTGTGCTTATTTACTTGTATCTTCATCTCTTTATTTCTTTATTTTCTTGCTGCTTACTTTTTCACTTCACTTAAATCACTCACTACATATCACTTGCTTATCATCACATAATCTTTGTGGTTGTCAATTAGCTTTAAAATTTTAAAAATCCAATTCACACCCCCACCCCTCTTAGGTTGCATAGCTGGGCAACAATGCTTGAATATATCAAGCACCTGATCTTTAAACTTTAAGGAAAAGTCATATTTTTCTAAAATAATCATCAATGAAAATAACAAAATATAAAACACCATCAAGAGTTCTAGCATTTATAGTGCAAAAATTTATGCTAGCTAAATAATGAGTACATGTCTTTAAAAGCATACATTTTATAAGGAGTTTCTTTCTAGCAAAATATCAAGTTTTTCCCCGCTCATGTGGCCAAGCCACTTATGCCATAATCCAGTGGAGAAATCTTGAATTGTATTTACCTCCTTACACAATTTTTCTTGCATTATATAAAGTGTACTTGATTTCTTTCCTCTCATTATCACTAAAAAATCTTTAATTTGGTGAGCTTTTATTTTTGTTTACTGAAGTAATTGTGGTAACCTTCATCATCAAGTTCTTCAGTGAAGATCAAGCCGAGATTGATGTTTAGAACATGTCTCACACTTTCAATAATATATAGTTGACATCCAGTGCTAGTTTTCAAGCAAACATCTTCTATACCGACAATCCTAGTTACTCCATTTTTCATCTTGACATTACCAAAGTCACTACTAGTGTAAGATATGAAGAAGTCATGCTGAAAAGTAGCAGGGAAAGAGGTACCCAAGTTAACAATCCGACATAATCATGGCATATAAGATACATAATCATCATGACAAATAATAATAACATCACCATTAGATGTAAGTGCTGCTATATCATTTTTCTTCTTTTCTTCACCTCTCTTTCCTGATTGCTCTCTTCTAAATTTTTTGCACTCTCCTTTTATATGCCCTGGCCTAACATAATAAAAATATTTTATCTCTTTCTTGAATTTGGACCTTTCTCCTGAATTATTATAGTTGTTAAAATTTTGTGAGTTATTAATTTTACTCCTCCAGATCCCCAGCTTTCTGTTGCAACACCGATGACCATGTAGTCATATCCTATTCTCTTCTTATAGTGTTCTCATTAAATATATTATTATTTACTATTTCTAATATTACCATACCATTAGGAGCTAAATTATTAAGTGATTCAACCAAAGTTTTTCAATTATCAAACAAGGAATTGAGCAAGTAACAATACTTGCAACTCATCATCTAGAATCATTTTCATAGCAACCAACTGATTTATTACTTCCTGAAATCTATTTAAATGCTCAACAATGAAACTTCTCTTCTTATACTTTATATTTGTAAGCTTTCTAATCATGAATTCTTTGTTCTATTTAGTCTTCTACTCATAAAGACTCTCCAGTTTCTTTCATAAACTATCGGCATTATCATCTATTTGTTGCTTTATTAACCTAACTATTTGTCTATTTATTTTCTCCCACTCTTATTTTATCACTTAGTTTGACACTATATCCTTCATACAATCTTTGCAAAATAATAAATCTTTCATTTGGGGCTTCCATATTGAATAATTAGAAAATATGAGTTCAACCATACTTCCACCAATATATTCTTCTATTTAATTAATATAAGAAAATTCAACCACTGACAACCTTGCTTTCATACCACTTATTCAAAAAAAATGTGATCAATATCACTATAATTCACCAAGCAACAATAATTTTCATAATCTTCTCAAGTAAGTAAAAAGTAAAAATAATTATTTAACCTATAAATAAGAGACACCATAATTTTAGTATGAATTTTCTTTTGATGTGAATCTTCCATAATTTAGAATAATTGGATTACTATGGGTATTCTCTAGATCAACTAGAGGCCACACAAATATATCATCAAGATTAAATCTCGACTTCCATAATAAAAATAATCATTACCAATAAGATGGATTCAATAATAAAGAAAAAAATAGAGGGCAGATCTCACCAAGCATGAATGTTTGAAATAATCAATAGAAAAAGCTTTTCAAAGATCAAAACCATTTAATGTATAGCTCTCTATGTGGAACAACATACTAAAATTTTATCAAAATTGGGATATAATTAGTCATTCAATCAACCGATGAAATAGCACCCTTTTCTTCACCTTTCCACTACCTCTATTTTTTATGTTCGCACTGTCTCCTTTGCCACACATCAATTAGGGCCAAACTCCATTTTTTTGTATTTGTTTATTTTTAAAATATTTGGATCTCACATAAGGAGGGACCACACCAATACTAATTTAGCTATCTTATGTTCTTGGTGTACGTTAGTCTCCTTTTGGGTACCTATTGGTGCAGAAATCTATGAGGACGCCGGAAGTAGTTGGAGTTGGAAAGGTGAGGCTACCGACGGGACATACAAAATAAAATTCGAACCAAAGGTGGATGGCCCCAGTAGGACCCTCTAATACTCAAGTCAGTTCTCTAGCCAACTGAAATAGAGTGCTCAGAAAATAGAGAGATAGAGTAACAGAGAGAGAAGAGAGCTTCCAGAAAAATGTATTTAGAGAATTTCTTTTATAGACGGAGCATGTAACAAACTGATAGTGACAGCCATAATTGTCTGATAGTGGGCCGCTAAGGCCACATGAAGTTTGTTATGGAGAGTGGGCTATCATTTATCACGACTTGCAGAGAGTTGGGATCCATTTAAAAAAGCTCGAATAGAGATTGGGGATCTCTATGCCTATCAGTTGATTACAAGTGTTGGCAAGTTGGGTTCGGGATTGGCCGACCGAGTTTGAGAGTCAATCAACATATAGTAAACTAGCATCTGGTTGAAGTCCGTCGAAGTGGTCCTCTTATGACTTTGAGGAATCCAGCCATATTCTAGGTCATCTGTAGGTGGGCCTTTTTTGACTGAGTCTGACTGGAGGTAGCATGACTGGAGGAGTCTATCCGAAAGGAGCATGGTTGAAGGAGCCCATTCGAAAGGAGTACAGCTAAAGGAGTCCATCCAGAAGGAGCGTTGCTGAAGGAGTTCGTCCAGAAGGAGCGCAGCTGAAGGAGTCCATCCGAAAGGAGCACGACTGAAGAAGTCCGACGGAAAGAAGTGCGACTGAAGGAGTCCGTCAGAAAGGAGTGCTGCTGAAGGAGTCCATCTGAAAGGAGTGCGGCTAAAGGAGTCCATCATTTACAATATGGAACTTAATCAATCTTCGAAATTCATCACCGATCAAGGTCGGGAAAACTAGGCTTTAGCCCTATCACTCATTCTAAATCAAAAGGTAGAGTTAGTAAAACAATAGTTCTCCTTTATTGCCCTAGATCATCTGGCCAAACTCTAATATGCTTTTGACAAGTAATGCAACATGGACCTGTTGTTGAGAAGATTGACAAATTCTCGTAGAATGGAGGTCGATAGCGAAGGACTTCAACGGGGACTGTTTTGCCCCCAACACTTGTCCTCTTACTTTCGAGTTCAAATTTTAGATGAAAAAAGTACGAAAACTACTGACATCGAAGTCTTCCAATGCCAGTCTTGTTCTCGTTCTTGAAAAATAAATCAATTTGGCCCTTTTTGAATTAGCATTGGTGTTTTTAATGCCGGAAGACCTAAAGGGACGAAATCCTTTGAAAACTCACCCAGCATGAGTCTCCATGGTATGGCACAATTATTGCCTTGATAGGCATTTGGGGTGAGTGGGGCATGCGGCAACTAGGATCGGCTAAGGAGGGTCTGTAATCATAACTTTCTCTAATTCCATATGCCTATTTAAATCCTTCTTCTTCTCCTTTCCAGCTCTTCACCTTCATCCGAGTCTTCCTTCTTTTTTCATCCATTCTTCTCCATCTCCAAGTGTTCCATCCTTTTCGTCGATTTTTCAACCATCAACGACTGATTCCTGCTCTCTCGACCATCTCACCTTATTTCTTCTCATTCACAATCCTTCCAGCCATTAGAGTCCCTTTCGGCTACATCTCGTCTTTTCGGTCTTCTCCTTATCAATCTAGGTTAGTCCTCCGTCGCTCTCTCTTCTTTCCTTTTATTTTTCGGCCTTTTAGTCTTCTATATGAGTTTTGTTGTTTTTTCCATAAGGTTTTATAACCTTTTCTTGCTATTTTCCTAGAGATTTTTAAATTTCCTTCGATCTAAATATCTTCTGAAACTTCGTGGTCGTCTGATTCTAGGAGACCATCTAGTCCATCTTTCAAAAATCCTAACTCCAAAGAAAAGACCAAACTTAGGGATGTACCCCGGTCGAACTTCATACCTGAAACCATTCCATGTTCCTTATCCCCCGATGACCTTTCCTCAATTAGAATCCAGTATGGAATCTTGCTTGAGTATGAATTAGAACTTTCTGAACCAAATGATCGAGCTTGTTCTCCTCCTCTAAGATGTTTTTGTCTATATTTAGAGGCTTTTCATGCTGGACTTAGACTTCCTCTCTCTCATTTCGTAATTTCCCTCTTTCGCTTTTTAGACATTTTCTTTATCTCCATAGTGCTAAACTCTTTTAGGTTCATTATTGGTTTTATCTCCCTTTATCTCTCCACTGAAGTTCATCCAACCATTTTCTTATTTTGAAATTACTATACTTTTAAGCATCATCCTTTTGCAAAGGACTAGTAATACTTCTCGCCCTAGTTCAGTAAGAAAGGATTACTAAAAGAAGCTCCTTCTTCCATTCACAACTAAAAAGAGAAGTTCTTATTTGTGTCCTGCCTAACCCTAGAGTTAGGGCTTCCCCCTTGGGGTCTTCTTAGAGAGTCGGTTTGCCGAGCTCTAGGGTTAGATAAGCAAGATCTTGACTCCTACAATAAACTGAAGAATTGCAAAATTTCACCATTCTTCAAACTCCTCTGTAAGCAACTTCCGTTCAACTTCGGCCTTAGCCCTCTCAATCCAGCTGGTATATCTTCGTATTTCACAAGTTTCCTTCTCGCATTTTTTTTTTTTTTTGATCGTGACTCCTTCTTTATTGCAGAGATGGATGCTAAGGTAGTTGAAATGCTCGCTAAGGAGCTTCAGGCACATAAGAGAAAAGGAAAAGCATCCACTGAGGTTTCAAAGAAGGCAACGGTCGAAATCCCAAGCTCTACAGCACCCATCGATGCCATCGCTGCTCCCGAGGTCGCTAGTGGTGACGAGGTTGTTTTGGCTACCAAGGTTGGTGCTGCTGATGGAGCCGCAATGCCTTCGACATCTTCAAGCCCTCCTGCTGAAGTTCAAGTTTTGGAGCTTCCTGTGGGAGGAGAAAAGAGAGAAGAAAAGAAGAAGAAGAAAAAGTCGGTCACCATAAAGGTTCAGCGCAAAGCTCGTCCCAATAAGTCCGATGACGGCGATGAAGACTCAAAAAAAAAAATTCCTTCTACAATGAGACATCATCAGGGATTTGGTCGATAAATTCATCCTACCCGAGGTGGTTGACAAGATTGCTGATTTTGACTATGAGCAGCGCACTTGAGATTCCCCCAAAGCCTTCCCTGAGGTAATTACCTTGTCTTTTTCTTTTCTTCTTTTTTTTATGTGCGCCCCACTAAACCAACTGGCCTACTTGACGTCATAGTGACGTTAGAATCATTGCGGCTCACAATGAGCCACTATAATAACCCATCTAGGGGTATTTTGGAGATTTTACACTGAGGCACGTGCTTTAATTGGCGGACATTGGCGTGGTCTACTAAAGACCTGGCTTGCGATCAGTCTACATAGGCCTACGGTGCGATCCGACGGTTGAGGGTGCTGCGGTTTTGATCCAGTGGCTGGGTTTTAGCACCAATGGATGGCATCTGTTCCTCTTGGTCGAAATCCAATGGCGGCGGTGATTCATTATTTTAAATAAGCATCTAATGCTCTTTTCAGTGCGATCATGCTACCCAGATTCAATCTCAAATGTTGATCCGATGGCTGTTATCGATTTCGACCGGATCTAGGATTTTTAACATGGTTTTTCAGTAGTTTTTCACCTGTTTGATCACCATCCAACAACCAAAATTATCCAGGGCTTCAATTTGACCTATTTTAGGAGTTTTAAACCAGTTTCTAATGGGATTTCAATCCAAAAGACCACCTTTTGCTCTATAAAAAGGCCTGCTATCGAGAGAACAGAACCTAGGAGAGCAAAATAGAGAATAGAGAGGGAGGAATAGGAAGAGGTTTAGAGATAGCTTTTTATTTTTATTTCTTTCTTTTCTCTTTTTTTTGTTTCTTCAAGATCAAGCAAGCAGCTCTCTTCTACTTCATCAAATTCTCCATGCTAAGAGCAACGGACGACCAATTCAGCAAACAAGCAATCTACTGTTTGGTTTTTTTTATGTTTTCTATTTTATTTGCTATTTTTGATCCTTTTACAATGAACTAATTTTTTTTTACTAAGGTTAAGGTGTAGCCACTCTTTCGATGCAATATTTAGTATGATTTAATTTTAATATTATTTTATTCATAAGTATATAAATTTATGCTTAATGCTTTTAGATTATTGATCGTCTTCTAATCATTTTGATGGACATAGATGATATGGACCAAGTACATCTATGTCGATGCTTTTTGATTTATATACCTTATATTTTGAATCAATTTGAGATTCATATGCATATGAAAATTTTAGTATGCTTTGGACATAACATATTTTAATTAGAGGGTTTCATAGAGATTAATGCATCGATATTTATTTAAACTATGTCTGGACCAAAGAATAGTTAATGAATATTGATAGTTTTGCTATGCCTGGAACAAAGGATAGTGAATATCCTAGAAAACTCCACCATCATATGAAACAAAATTAACCTAATTACCTGAATATTATATTGACTGAGTTGGCAAACCGATTGCCTTAGTAACCTATTGCTCTTAAATTCAACCCTAATAATTATATCCTCTCTATCTTCTTACAATTTATTAATTATTTCTTTATTTATTCTTATTTTTTTCTTCTTATAAGTCAATTCTCTAAATAAAGCCTAGAAAAGAGTTTTTCAGTACTTGTTTACCAATCTTTTAGGGGCGATACTCTACTCACTCACTTTATTACTTGATCGACTGGTGCACTTACCATAGCAATAGATTAGTTGATGGAGGGCTGTGGTCACAATCTAATAGCTAGGAGACTTTGAAATAGGCTGGAAATCCTACCAGAATGCGGACAGAGGCCTTTAAAAGGCCTGGAACAATTTATGAACAGAGGGTGTGGTTTGGCAATGGCTTAAAGAGATCCTAAAACATGATAGAGAGTAGAGAGAAGGTGCCAGTAGGCAACAAGAGCAGGGGCTTTAAGCAAACAACTAGGCAGTGGATTGTAGTCATTTTAGGGGGTCTCCAAGAGAGAGTTTGGTAAGGATAACTTTTTGTTAAGAGAATTATATACATGAGTTGAGAGTGGATAATCTCCTCTTGTATCTCTTTCTTTTTTATAGTAAAGTTTTGCATGCCCCATAGAGGTGAGTCTTTGGCTAATCCACATACTTGGTTGCTTTCTTATTTTATTTTCTTCTTTCTTTCTGATTGCTTTCTTGTTTTATTTTTTTCTTTCTTCCTACTGTAATATCTCGATACTAGATCCTTAACAAGTGGTATCAGAGTAGTTGATATTCTAATAGATTGGTATCAGAGCCAGACGGTACCAAAATGTAGATTACAGCAGTAGTGATAGAGATTGAAGAATATGGAGAAGACAAGCATAATCAAAATAGAGATCAATAGATTCGATGGGACGGGCAATCTCCTCATGGCAAACAAGGATAAAGGATGTCCTCATCTAACATGAATTGATCAATGCTCTCTTGTACGATGAGATGCCAGCCACCATGGAGGTGAAGGATTGAAAACAGATCCAGATGCAGACGGTGAGCACGATTCGCTTATACTTAGCAGATGATGTGGTGATCCATGTACTTGATGAGACTTTCTCGATGGTGTTGTGGCCGAAGCTCAAAGAGTTATACATGGCGAAGTCACTCACCAACATGCTATTTCTTTGGAGGCAGTTATATTATCTATGGATGAACAAAGGTCAAAGCCAAGAGTATCTATCCAACTTCCAAAAGATCATCCTTGACCTTCTCAACATTGATGAAAAAGTTAAGGAGAAGATCAGGATATTAATCTTACTAGCATCGCTTCTTCCTTTATATGAGCTCTTGGTGACTGCTCTTTTAGTAGAAAAGGCACCATCAAGATGGATGAGGTCACTGCAGTGATACTTTAGAATGAGGTTCTCAGGAGGGAGAACCTAGCTTCGAGCTCAAATGGTGGTAGCTCAATTTTGGCGATCTTTGGAGGAGTAGGAGATAGTAGATGGAGTGGCAAAGGATCACGAGGAGGATGATCAAGGTTCAAGATGAGAGACCAAAGCAAGATCAGATGTTATAGCTACAATGAATTGGGGCATCAAGTTAAGAAATATCCATAACTCAAAGATCGGATGAGGGCTATTGTGGAGGTGGCCAGTAGCAATGCAGAAGATAGTGATGATGTCCTTCTAGTTATTGATAAGGTATCTACTTCTTCATCCCATTGGATTATAGATTCTGCTTGTTTTTGTCATATATGTTGCAGAGAGGAGATGTTTGACTCCCTAGAGACCAGTGAGGGCACTGTGTTCCTACCAGATGGATCTAGTTGTGAGATCAAGGGTGACGAGATGGTCAGCATGAAGCTCCATGATGGAATAGTGAAAAAATTGGGTGAGGTCCGATACATACCTAGCTTTAAAAGGAATCTAATCTCACTAAGCAGATTGGATTCGATCAGCTTCAAATGAAAAGCTAATGGAGAAATTCTAAAGGTCATACATGGCAGTAGGATGGTAATAAGAGAAAGAAAGTATGGAGGATACTACCTCATGTCTGGGAGCCTAGTACAAAGAGGAGCTCTAAGTAGAGATGGATCGGGCATGAGATAGAAGACTCATGAGGATGACATGCGATGTCATAAGGTAAAATTTCTATTACCATAGGAGGCTACTCCAAGCAGGTCTTAGATCAAGAGGATTACAGCAGTCGATGGAGGTGGGATCAAGCAGCCTAGCTCGACTCCCATGTTTGTCCATCCATGATCAGCAGATGATTGTTCCAAGGCATGGGGGTGCTAGACAAACTCTCGAATAGGTAGAGATCGAATATCAAATCAAGATAGAGATTATTGAGAAAAATATCTTGAATTCTCTCATATTAAGCCCACAGCAAGGTCCAGGATGACGAACGAAGTCCAATGAACCCAAGAACACCCCAATGAAAGATCAGACGGCGAAAATATAAGTGAAGAAGCATTGGATGGAAGCTGGAGTGGGGCCCATGGCCAGCAGGCAACTAGGCTCGGTGCAGGTTGGTTGCGTGGGCATGAGCCCAGCCCTGCACGGCCCAACACACGTGCGCATGGGTGCACGTGCATGCGGGCATGGCCCAACATGGGTGCATGCAGGTGCCGCCCTACACGACCCACGCACAGGCGGGCGCACGGCCTAGTGCCTCATCCGGGCGGGCATGCGGCCCAGGCCCAGGCAGGCACACGCGTAGGCACAACCTAGGCCCAAGTGACTTCGCTATAGGGTTATCTTCAGATTTTTCACGATCGATGCACCAAAAAGCATGGATCGGATCCTTTTTTGTAGCCTACAGGGGTTTTTGATGCTTTTGCATGATCCAACAGTTACGGAGGGTCGCAGTCGCAATCTAACGATTAGGGGACTTTGAAATGGACTGGAAATCCTACCAAGATGCGGACAGAGGCCTTTAAAAGGCCTAGAACAATCCGTGAATAGAGGGTATGGCTTGATAGTGGCTTAAAGAGGTCCTGAAACATGATAGAGAGCAAAGAGAAGGTACCAGCAGACAGCAGAAGTAGGAACAGACAGCTAGGCAGTGGACTGCAGTCGTTTCAGAGGATCTCTAAGAGAGAGTTTGGTAAGGATAACTTCTTATTAAGAGAATTACATATGTGAGTTGAGAGTGGATAATCTTCTCTTGTTTCTCTTCCTTTTTCATAGTGAAGTTTTGCATGCCCCATGGAGGCAAGCCTTTGGGCTGATCCACGTACTTAGTTGCTTTCTTATTTTATTTTCTTCATGCCAAAAACTTGATGCATGCAAATCTATCACTATGGTAAGTACACCGATCGATCAAGTAATAAAGTGAGTGAGTAGAGTATCATCCCTAGAGGATTGAAAAACAAGTATGAAAAAACTCTTTCCTAAGCTTTATTTAGAGAGTCGATTTATAAGAAGTAAAGAAAATAAGAATAAATAAAAAAATAATTAATAAATTACAAGAAGATAGAGAGGATATAATTATTAGGATTGAATTCAAGAGCAATAGGTTATTAAGGCAATCGGTTCACCAACTCAGTCAATACAATATTCAAGTAATTAGATTAATTTTGTTTCATGTGATGGTGGAGTCTTCTAGGATATTCACCATCCTTTGGTCCAGGCATTGCAAAACTATCAATATTTATTAACTATCCTTTGGTCCAGACATAATTTAAATAAATATCGATGCCTTAAGTTTTGTGAAACTCTCTAATTAAAATATGCTATGTCCAAAGCGCACTAAAATTTCTGCATGCATAAGAATCTTAAGTCAATTCAAGATACAAGGTATATAAATCAAGAAGCATCTACATAGATGTACTTGGTCCATATCATCTATGTTCATCAAATTAATTAGAAGATGGCCAGTAATCTAAAAGCATTAAGAATGGATTTATATACTCCTCATGAACAAAATATAAAATTAAAAGTAAATCATACTGAATATTGCATCAAAAGTGGCTATACCTTAGCCTTAGTAAAAGAAATTTAGTTCATGATAAAAGGAACAAAAATAGCAAATAAAATAAAAAACATGAGAAAATCCAAACAAATAATTTCTTATTGCTGAATTTTGTCATTCATTGCTTTTAGCATGGAGAAGATCTAATGAAAGAGAAGAGAGCTGCTTGTCGTAGAAGATGAGCCCTGAAGATGGAAGAACGAAGGAAGAAGCTCTTTCTTTTGATCAAATTTCTCTTTTAAATCACCCTATATTTTCTCTCAAATTTTTTCCTCTGTTTCCCTGCTCTCTATTCTGATATCCCTTTCTTTCGACAGCAACAGGGATTAAATAGGGTAGATGATTGTTTGTGGGTCGAATTCCTGAGGAAATTGGGATTAAAACTCCTGGAACCAATTGAAGAGATCCCCAGATCGATTCTGATCATCAGATCATGATCAAATGGACCAAAAACCACTTAAAACACTGTTTAATCTCCTAAATCAAATCGAAATAAGCTGTGACCATCGAATCTTCGCTGATGATTGTGTCCGGACCATCCAATGGTGCTGAAGAAAGCTTCAGATGCTTAGTTAAAACTGGGATTGCATGCCTACCATTGGATCTTGATCGAAAGCCGCATCAACCATTCATCAGTGCCAAAACCCCAGGCACTGGATCAAAATTGCAACACCAGCAGCCATTGGATCATGCCTTGGACCTAGGTAGATCGATCGTAAGCCTGATCTTCCATAGACTGTGATAATTACCAGCCAATCAGAGTAAGCGGTGCCCCATGATATACCATATTTGCCCTCACGCCCTGCATTGTAGCAGTCCACCATATAACGCGATATTTTTGACGTCATGCTGACATCAACTAGGTCGGGTAGTCTGTGGTCGGTTTGTTATGGTTGGATCAAGCCAACTAATCCGATTTTCTGAACCAATTTGGTCTGGACCAGCCAACTATTATTTTTTTTTTTTTTTTTTCCTTTGAAAATTGATATCGGGCTCATTTAAAGTTTGTTTTGCTTCAAATTTATTTTATTTGAATTAGAAAATTAAGCTCTTCCTATTGACAGCCTTCTTTCCTACAAAAGATCAATAAAAATATTAATTAAAGTAAATTATTTTAAAATTTAATACTTTTATTAGTATATTTTTAGCACTTATCAGTGCGCCTAATCCAACTTATTCCTTACAGTCGGATCACCAATAGCTTGCTCATATCAAAATGGTGAACCACTTGAGGTTGGAAGCATTGAAGGCTCAGGAGGATCACCAAGCCAAGGTCAGCTGCCTCCAAAAAGAGAAAGCTGCCAAAGTCAACCGCCTCACAAGGGACAAGGCTGCTGAGGTTGGAGTACTTCAAGAGGTGCTCAAGAAGGAAGAGCAAACATCGGTGGAGCTGAAGGCTACTTTAGTTTTGGAAGAGAAGAGGAGTAAGAAGGTTGAAGTCAAGATCACTGAACTAAAAGAGTAGGTTTCAAGGCAAATCTCAGAGATGAAGGCCCAGGTAGTAGAGGAGTTCAAGATCTCCTTCGAAATGAGAGACTTGAATATCAAGTTTAGCCAGAAAGCCTTCATCAAGAGGTTTGAGCTCTGTGAGGACATGATAGCTAGCAAGTTTTTCGAGCTCGACCTTGGCTTTCTGGTTGAAGGAGCTCCTGATGAAGAAGCAGAAACATCTACTACCGCAATCGACCTCCCCCCTGTTGAGTCTGCTGCTGAAGAGCCAAGGCCGACTGATGCTGCGTCGAACTCCTTGACTACTCCCCAGAGGTCTGAGACCTCCTATTTTGTATTTTTTTTTATTTGTTTCCTCTCCTATCTTTGAGAAATATTTTAATTAATGAAGACAAATTTATTTTAAGTTTGTGTCATGGTATGCTTGTTTTTTAGAATCCTCCTAGTGAAGATAATCACACTTCATCTCCTCCTATCGATGCCACACCACTGCCCCAAGGCCTTCTTCTAAGATCTGTCATTAGGAACCTGAAGAGAGAGGTTCATCAAACTAAAAGAAAATTGAAAAAAGCATAGGACGAGCTTCAGAAGTTGAAGAAGCATTATTCAAAAGCTGCAGTTGAAGTCACCCACCTTCGATAAGTCAATAAAAAAGATGTCATGGACTATATTAATAAGATGCATCATCTAACAGAGAAATTGGAATGAGTGAAGAAGATCAGCAGCGATAAGGCTTGGACCTTGATGGCCAAGGCAAGCTCTCTAGAGGTCGAGCTGAAGGCTGCACAAGAAAGGATTCGGATACTTGAAGGAAGTTCGGCATGGTCCACAAATCGGGAAGAATATGGCTGGGATTGGATAAAGAAGTTCTCTGAACTCCAAAGTCAATTACAGATAGCTGAGGATTCTAATAATGAATACAAACACGATTAGTGTGGCCAAGTTTCCAACCTCAAGAGGAAGCTTCGAAGAGCTAATGATGAGATCGCTCGACTTCGACAACAATTATCCGAAGGGGCTCGAGCTAGCTCGAGCAGGGACTCGGTGGAGGTCCTATCCTTATGGAGCTCTTTAGAGAGCTTGTCTACCTTATATCGGAATAGCCAAATAGAGCTATGGAAGTTGAAGGTGCAAATGGGCTATCAATAAGATGCCATGAAGGATGCGGAGGTCGAGTTGACTGTATTAAGAAGAAAGCTGAGAAAAGTTGAAGATGACTCCCAAAGACATAAGAAGTTATTAAGTGAAAGCCTGACAGCTCGGTGGGAGCCTGAAGAAAAGATTAAGGACTTGAAGTTATCCCTGGTATTGGCCAATTCTAGCAGTTTGAAGTCCAACTCCGAGTAGGACTTTAGCATCATTTTCTCTTCTTCTTCTTCTTTTTTAACTAGTCCTGCAGACCATTTCATGTATCAAATTTTTATTTTAATAAAACACTACTTTTTAATTGCCTCATCTCAAATATATGCTTTTATAGTTTTTTCACCCTCTTCTTTTTTTTTTTTTTTTTCTTCTTTTTTTTTTTTTTTTGTTCGTGATTGTGGAGTTATCCTTTGATAATGGTTGTAGTTCATCATGGCATGTGTACCCTTTGATCGTAGATGATGGCCCTTGGATAAGTTTTTTTCAGATTTGTATAATTGGGTCCTTGCATCTTTTGTACCTGGATGAGGTCCTCCTCCTATTTCTAATGAAGTTAATGGAGAGCAAAAGGACCGTTGAAAGGATCTCTCTCCTTATCCTCCTATCAGGATGAGATCCTGCTCCTGTTTCGACAAGGTTGGCCTTTACCTTTATTAGGGTGAGGTCCTCTTCTTGTCCCTAACAAAGTTATTGAGGTATAAAAGGATAGTTGAAAGGACCTCTCCCCTTATCCCTCTTGTCAGGATGAGATCCTCTTCCTATTCCTGACAAGGTTGGCCTTTGCCTTTGTTAGGGCGAGATTCTCTTCTTATTCCTAACAAAGTTATTGGAGCACAAAAGAATCATTGAAAGGTCCTCTCCCCTTGTCCTTCTGTTAGGATGAGGTCTTCCTCTTGTTCTTGATAGTGTTGGCCTTTACCTTTGTTAGGATGAGGTCCTCCTCTTGTCCCTAATAAAATTATTGGAATACAAAAGAACCATTGAAAGGGCCTCTCTCCTTGTCTCTCTATCAGGATGAGATCCTCCTATTCCTGATGGGATTGGCCTTTGCCTTTGTTAGGATGAGGTTATCCTCCTGTCCCTAACAAAGTTATTAGGATACAAAAAAACCATGGAAAGGGCCTCTTCTCTTGTCCCACTATCAGAATGAGATCCTCCACCTATTTCTGATGGGGTTGGCCATTGTCTTTGTTAGGACAAGGTCCTCCTCAAATCTCTAACAAAGTTATTGGAGCATAAAAAGGCCGTTAAAAGAGCCTCTCTCTCCTTATCTCTTTGTTAGGATGAGATCCTCCTCCTGTTCCTAATAGGATTGGCCTTTATCTTTGTTAGATCCTCCTCCTATTTCTAACAAAATTATTGGAACACAAAAGGATCATTGAAAGGGCCTCTCTCCTTATCCCCCTATCAAGACGAGATCATTCTCCTATTTCTGATGGGGTTGGTGTTTGCCTTTATTAGGATGAGGTTCTCTTCCTATCCCTAACAAAGTTATTGGAGCACAAAAGAGTCATTGAATGGGCCTCTCCCTTGTTCTCCTATCAGGATAAGGTTCTCCTTCTATTTCTGATGGGGTTGGCCTTTGCTTTTGTTAGGGCGAGGTTCTCCTCCTATCCCTAACAAAGTTATTGGAGCATAAAAAGGCCATTGAAAGGGCCTCTCTCCATATCCCTCTATCAGGATGAGGTCCTTCTCCTGTTTCTGACAGGGTTGGCCTTTGCCTTTGTTTGGATGAAGTTCTCCTCCTATCCCTAACAAAGTTATTGGAGTATAAAAGGACCGTTGAAAGGACCTCTCTCCTTGTTCTCCTATGAGGATGAGATCCTTCTCCTATTCCTGACGGGGTTGACCTTTGCCTTTGTTAGGGAGAGGTTCTCCTCCTATCCCTAACAAAATTATTAGGGCATAAAAAGATCATTGAAAGGGCCTCTCCCCTTATCCCTCTGTTAGAATAAGGTCCTCCTCCTGTTCTTGATAGGATTGGCCTTTATCTTTGTTAGAACGAGGTCCTCCTCCTTGTTGGGATAAACTATCCTCTCTCGGACTGGTATGGCCGCTGGTGATTAGCCAAGCAACAAGGAACAATCTCCTAGGATCAACGTGGAAGCAAAATAATGGATTCAAGAGAAAAGAGGAAAAGAGAGCGTAAGAGTTTTTTGGGAGAAAAGAGCTTTATTCAATGAATTCAGCATCATCTACAATCTTGACCTATTTTCAGTATTTATACTTTACAAAAGGTCAAGCCCCAAGCTCATAGAAAAATTTCTCAAAATCCAAAAATCCCACGTACACGAAATAAATCTGTAAAAACTAAGCTGGCCTAGTTTCAAATTGGACCGGCTAACTTGCGACTGGATCGGCTTAATCTCAGACTGAACCATACGGTACACAGACTAAGCCAATCCAGTTGTGTACTATGTCAACAGTCTAAAAATATTGCTTTTTATCTAGATTTTTCTTTGAGACATAGCCGACCTAGTCCTCGACTGAGCCAGCCCAGTTTCCAACTTAGCCGGCTCAGTCTCAAGGTGAGCCAGCTCAGTTTCTGAACTTTGCTACCCAAGCTGATTTCTCTTCCGACTTGCTCCCATCTTTTCATGACCTATCTTCTCATATTTTCAAGACTTAGGAGCACCACTTTTGAGGTCACATTCTCCACCTTGGTGCTTCCAAGTCCTTGTAAACTCATCTCTTCTCAGCAAACTCATCCTTGCCACACACATCTAAAAGTTATCTCTGTGGAGCACCTTCGTGAGTGCGTCAGACTGATTCTTCTTGGTATGGATCTTCATCAGTTCCACTTCACCTTCGTCCACCAGCTCTCTGATCCTGTGGTATCTCATATCTATATGCTTTATGCATGCATGATAGATTGGATTCTATGCCAACAGCAGAGCACTCTAACTATCACTAAACAATGTAACCTTGCTCTGCTCCACCCCAAACTCAACAATCAACCTCCTAAGCCAAAGGGCTTTCTTTGCATCCTCCATTATTCCAATATACTCGGCCTCTATGGTAGACAAGACTGTAATTGACTGAAGGATTGATCTCCAAGACATTGGTCCACCATACACGTAGAAGAGGTATCCAGTAGAAGATCTCCTTGTATCAAGATCTCCTACATAATTCATATCTACAAATTCTTTCAAAGGACTCGAACCTCCATCTTCAAATCCACCTGGCTGTCCATCAAACACCAAATCATAATCCCTTATTCGATGCAGATATCGCAATATCTATTTCAATGCTTTCTAGTGTTCCTTCCCAAGGTTAGCCATGTATCTACTAACCATGCTCACTATATGTGCTATATCTAGTCTATAGCATACCATAGTGTACATCACACTGCCTACAGCATTTACATAAGAAACTCTTTTCATGTATTCTCTCTCCTCTTCTGACTGGGGGCTTTGTAACTTAGAGAGAGATATATGGCTCAGTAATGGCATCTTTGTAGGTTTGGCCTTCTCCATCCCAAATCTCTACAAAACTTTCTGGACATATCTTTCTTGTGATAAATGGAGCACTTCTTTACATCTATCTTTGCAAATCTTCATTCCAAAAATTTTCTTAGCTAGATCCAGATCCTTCATCTCAAACTCAAATGATAATGCCCTTTTCAACCTTCTCATAGCTTTCATGCTTCTAGTGGCTATAAACATATCATCTACATACAATAGCAGGTATAGAGCATCCTCGTCATCTACATCCTTGACGTAGATACAGCAATCATGTTCACATCTACTGAAACCCAGGTTCAAAACAAAACTATCAAATCTTCGATACCACTGACGAGGGGACTATTTCAAGCCATACAAAGATCTTCTGAGTAAACACACCTTTTCTTCCTATCCAGTCTCCATGAAACCATCTGGCTGCTTTATGTAGATTCTTTACTCCAATATGTCATGAAGGAAGTCCATCTTCACATCCATCTATTCCAACTCCATATTGTACTGTGCCATCAGTGACAGCAAAATCCGAATAGATGTATGACGCAGCACTATAGGAGAGAAAATTTTTATGTAGTCAATTCCTTTCCTTTGTAAGTATCTCTTTGCTACCAGTCTTGCTTTGAATCTGACTCCACCTTGTTCTAAAGATGCCTCTTTTTTTGTGAACACCCACTTTGAGCTAATAGGTCGAGCACCTTCTAGAAGATCCATCAACTATCATGTTTGATTCTTTTCAAGTGATTCCATCTCCTCCATCGTGGCCTTCATCCATGAATCATGATCCTCACTCTTCATAGCCTCTACATAATTTTCTAGATCTTCATTAGCAGTGATGAGTGCATAGGAGATAACCTCATCAATACGCTAGGGTTTGTGCAAAGCCACTCCCACTAGCACATCTCTACCTGATGTCTATAGCTGATCCTGCACATCCATCTAAACTGTTAGCACTTCATGCCAGTTTTTCATCTGAGTATCTTTTCTTCTACCTAGCTCCACCTTAATAGGAACACTCCTACACGTGGATTCGGACTGCATGTCATCTATCTCCGACTGGCCACTACTGTTCACCTTTGTCTTTCTAGTTTCATCTATCTCAGACCTCCTCAAGATGCTCTTCTCATCAAAGATAACGTTCCTACTGATAACTGACTTCTGTATCTGAGAGTCCCACAGTAGGTATCCCTTGACTTCTTGTGGATACCCTATGAATATTATCTTTTGAGATTTTGGATCCAATTTGCTCCTCTCGATTACCTCCATATGTGCATAGATCGGACAACCGAAGACCTTCAGGTAGCCAAGCTCCACCTTCTTTCCACTCCAGACCTCCTCTAGAATGCGTTCGTTCAGCTTACGATGTGGGGACCTATTCATAAGAAAATAAGAAAAAGTTAAGGCATCACCCCAAAAAGATTTTGGAAGTGATGTCTACAGCCTCAAACTTCATGCCTTCTCAATCAATGTTCGATTCATTCTCTCCACGACACCATTCTACTGGAGAGTCATCTTCATCGTGTAATGACATTTGATGCCATTTTTCTCATAGTACCTCCTAAACTCCAAGCTAGTATACTCCTCTCCATTGTCCGACCTCAGCACTTTACCTATCTCCCTGACTCCTCTACTTCAGCTCTCAGGCTCTGAATTGGATAAACAGCTCTAATTTTTCTCTAATCAGATAAATTCATATCTTTCTTGAGAAATCATCAATGATAGTGATAAAATATCTTGCCCCACCTCTAGCTGATACAGGAGCTAGTCCACACACATCCGAGTGCACTAAATCCAGCACTCCTTCACTATGCTTGGTACTTCTGACAAACTTTATCCTATGTTGTTTGTCAAAGATACCGGCTCACACAAATCTATGCCCTCCTTCTTTAGGGCTGAGATCATACCTCTTTTGCTAAGTTCAGTGAGCCTACGGTCACTCATATGATCCATCCGATAGTGCCACAATCGATATAAAATCTACTCTTCCTATGCCACTGCTAGCACCTCTACACTATCATTTACCATTGAGCCTTCCATTCTATAAAGATTGTTGCTCACTTTTCTACCTCTCATCACCACCAAAGCTTCGTTGAAAATTTTTAGACATCCACTCGCAGCCTTGCTACTAAAAGCATAATCCTGCTCTTCCAAATAGCCCAAAGAAATCAAATTCTTTTTCAACTCCGGTACATGCTTGATATTTGATAAGATACGAATAATCCCATCATACATCCTTATCCTGATAGAGCCAGCTCTAGCTACTCTACATGGGTGATCATCTCCAAGACTGACACTTCCACCATCGGCCTTCTGGTAAGTAGCAAACCACTCCCAATGAGAAGTATAGTGGTGCGAGCATGCTGAATCTAATATTCACATAGTATCACACTCTGTGGATCCATTTGATATAACTAACATGTCTTCTCCACTGCTCACAGAAGCTGTATCATCTTCCTTATTGGCCTTTCCTTTTTCTAATCTCAGAAGGGGACAATCTCTCCTCAAGTTTTAGGCTGATGATATTTATAACATTTCAATGTCTTTCTTTGATCCCAAGACTTTGACCGATCCTTAGATTTTTCTCTTGCCTTCTTCTTTGATCTTTTCTATCTTTCATTCATAGCCAAGATCTCAGACTTAGGATCTTCCTTGCAGATCTTCTCCCTTTGCTCATTTGATCTGAGCACACTAACAATCTCTTCATAGTTTAGGATCTCCTTCCCATAAACTAAAGTTGATATGAGACCATTATACGAACCTGAGAGAGAACATAATAGTAGCAACGCCCAATCCTCCTCATCGATCTTCACATCCAAATTCATCACCTCAGAACATACTTGATTGAACCTTTGGATATGTGCAACAAGATCTCTACCTTTGAACATCCTCAAACTATACAGCTATTTTTTCAATCATAGCTTGTTCGTCATATTCTTTTCCATGTATGTGTTCTCCAGTCTCATCCAGAGCTCCTTTGCCATAGTCTCTGTGCAAACCTCGGACAAAACCTGATCGACCAAGCACATCCAAATTGTGTTGAAAGCAATTTCCTCCAACTCTTGCCAATCCTCAGCACTAATTTTTTTCGATCTTTCTTTTGTCAGGATCATGTAGATTCTCTACTGAACCAACAAGTCCTTTACCCTTTGCTATCATAAGATAAAGTTTTTCTTGCCATTGAACTTCTCAAAATTCATCTTGAATCTACTTGATTTCATGACTTCAAACAAGTCAAGAACAGATCCCTAACATCCTTCTTCGATCACACACCAGTAGCACTATCCTTCAAAGAACATCTAAATGCCCTAGATCCTCTTTTCAACCATCTATATCACTATCCCTCTGTGTAACCAATCTCCACCTTAATCTAGAGATAAACAATGAAGAAATAAGAAGATTTTTGGATAAAACCTGGTGCAACAGATCCTGGATGTAGCAACCCTAGGTGTCTTTCTTTCTTCCATGCAACACCGCTCTAGTACCAAATGTTGGGATAAACTATCTTCTCTTAGATCGGCGTGGCTGCTGGTGATTAGCCAAGAAATAAGAAACAATCTCCTAGGATCAGCACGAAAGTAAAATAATGGATTCAAGAGAAAAGAGAGAAAGAGAGCATAAGAGTTTTCTGAAAGAAAAAAGCTTTATTCAATGAATTCAGCATCATCTACAATCTTGATCTATTTTCAGTATTTATACTTTACAAAAAAATCAAGCCCCAAGCTCATATAAAAATTCTCTAACATCCAAACATCCCACGTACATAAAATAAATCCACAAAAATTGAGCCAACCTAGTTTCAGACTGGGCTGGCTAACCTGTGACTGGGTCAGCTCAGTCTGAGACTGAGCCAACCCAGTTGTGTACCATGTCAATAGCCCAAAAATGCTGCTTTCTATCTAGATTTTTTTCTGAGACATAGCCGATCCAATCTTGGACTGAACCAGCCTAGTTTCCAACTTAGCTAGCTCAGTCTTAGGATGAGCCGACTCAGTTTCTAAACTTTGCTACCCAAGCTGATTTCTCTTCTGGCTTGCTTCCATCTTTCCATGACTTATCTTCTCATGTTCTCAAGACTTGGGAGAGCCATTTTTGAGCTCATACTCCTATTTCTAACAAAGTTATTGGAGCATAAAAAGATCATTGAAAGAGCCTCTCCCCTTGTCTCCCTATCAAAATGAGGTCCTTCTCCTATTTTTGATAGGGTTGGCCTTTGTCTTTGTTAGGGCAAGGTTCTCCTCCTGTCTCTAATAAAGTTATTGAGGCACAAAAAAATCATTGAAAGGGCCTCTTTCTTTATCTTTCTATCAAAATGAGGTCCTTCTCCTATTCTTAACGGGGTTAGCCTTTACTTTTATTAGGACAAGATTCTCCTCCTATCCTTAACAAAGTTATTGGGGCATAAAAGGATCATTGAAAGGGTCTCTCTCCTTGTCCTCCTATCAGGATGAGGTCCTTCTCCTATTCTTGATGGGGTTGGTCTTTACCTCTGTTAGGGCAAGGTTTTTCTCCTATCCCTAACAAAATTATTGGGGCACAAAAGGGTCATTGAAAAGACCTCTCTTCTTTATCTTCTATTTATGAATCAGAGGTCTTCACCCTCGCTTAGACGAGGTTAACCTCCTATCTTAAACAATCGAAGGCCTTCTACTTTGCTAAAGAATGAAGTTTGGTTAAATCGTTACCTGCCATCATATAATTTTATGCCAAAGAATAAAGATAATGAAATATTAAAGTTTTATTGAAGCAAGATTATTGATGATACATTCGTAAGTTCTCCAAGTTCCAAGATCATGAGAGGGCTAATCCTCTAAGCTCCTTTAGATAATATGTTTCCAACCAGACAATTTCCACGACCTTATAGGAGCCTTCCTAGTTCAGGGTGAGCTTTCCTTGAATTTGAGATTGTGAAACATCTGCTCGCTGAAACACCAAATCTCCTACTCTGAATTTCTTACTCCTGACCCTAGAGTTGTAGTAGCAGGCTACTCTTCGCTTATAAGCTGTCGTTCAGATTAGACCTTCTTTCACTTTTTTTCTAATAGATCGAGATTTACTCTGAGATTCTATGAGTTATTTTATTCACTAAAAGCTTCAACTCATGCCGAAGAAAGTTCAAGCTCGTTTGGAATAACTGCCTCTATCCCAAAAGCCAACACGAAAGGAGTTTCTCCAATCGGCAATCTTTGAATAGTTCTGTAAGCCCAGAGCACATGATAGAGTTCGTCCACCTATATTTCTTTTGCTCTTTCAAGTATTGTCTTTATCCCTTAAAGTAAAGTTCTATTAGTTACCATGGCTTCACCATTTGCTTGTGGATGAGCTACTGATGTGAAATGGTGAGAAATATTCAGATCTTCACAAAATTAAGCGAACTTCGCTCCTACAAACTGGCATCCATTATCAATGATTAATGTCTGAGGTAGGCTAAACTTACAAATAATTGACTTTCAAATGAAGTCTTGTACTTTAGCTTCAATAATTTTTGCTAGGAGTTCGATCTCAACCCACTTGGTGAAATAACCTACTGCCACCAATAGAAAATTTTGTTGTCCAGATGCTATGGAAAAAGGTCCAAGGATATTCATCCCTTATTGTGCAAACGACCAAGGAGCATCTAATGGTGTGAGCTATGAAGTTGGCTGTCTTAGAATATTTATATTTCTCTAACATCTATCATATTTTCTTACATAATCTATCGCATCTTGGTGCATCGTTGGCCAATAGTATCCCCACTAGAGTAACTTATATGATAAGGATCTTGCCCCTAGATGATTTCTGCATATTCCTTCATGAACTTCTCTCAAAGCATAATCAGTTTCGGAAGGTCAAAGATATTTGAGGAGTGGTAGGGAGTATGACCTCTTGTGTAGCTTATTTTCATATAAAATGTAGTGGGAAGCTTAATTTCTTAACTTCCAAGATTCTTTGTGGTCTCTAGGAAGAATTTCATCTCTGAGATAGGAAATCAATAGATCGATCTAGTTGGGCTCATGATTGACTTGTATTATTGCCTGGGATTCTTCTGAACTTAGGTGTTGTAGGACTTCAAAGAGGACTTCTTTTGGCAGTTCACTTGGAGCTAAGGTAGCTATTTTAAAAAAAAGGTTGGCTTTGATATTTTTTGCTCTGAAAATCTGTTAAATTTCTAAGCTACTAAAGGTTAGAATTAAATCCTTTACTTTTTTCAAATATTTCTTCATGCCCTCCTCCCGAGCTACAAAGGTGTTACCGACTTGCTCCACCACTAGCTGAGAATTACTATAAATCTTCAAATGTTTTGCTTCCAACTCTTTGGCTATCTTCAGCCCTGAGATTAGAGCTTTATATTTAGCTCCATTGTTGGTAGCAGGGAACTCAAAGTGTAAAGCATATTTGGCTACAACTCCTTCCAGATTGATGAGAATCAAACTAGTGCCTACCCCAAAAGCATTAGATGAACCATCCACATGTAATGTCCAAAAGTTTTTGGAGAGATCAACCTTTTGTTCAGGAGAGCTAGGGATATGAACTTCTTGGTGCTCTGGTTCAGTCGTATCCAGAATAGTGCACTTCACCATAAAATTAGCCAGTATTTGAGCTTTAATGGATGGCTGAGATTAAAAATTCGATCATCCACTTCGCTATTCTTTTGGAGGTATCGGGTCGGTGAAAAACCACTTTGATGGATTGATTAGTAAGGAGAGTAATTATGTGTCCTTGAAAATAAGATCGGAGCTTCCTGGCTGTAATTAACAAGGCATAAGTTAGTTTTTCTAATTTGGTATATCTTATTTTTGCATCCCTTAGGACTCGGCTTATATAGTAGATTAGCTTCTGAATTTTAGCTTCTTCTCTGACTAGGATGGCTCCAATAGCTGCTGGAGATATAGCAAGGTACAAGAACAGCTCTTCTCCAGGTTCAGACTTAACTAGGAGCGGAGGTGAACTGAGATAGTTCTTTAATTTCTCAAAAGCCTATGGGCACTTAGGAGTCCAATTGAAGTTCTTGAGTTATTTGAGTATTTAGAAGAAAGGCATACAACACTCTACTGATCTTGAAATGAAGTGATTCAGGATCACTACCTTGCCTGTGAGGTGCTGAACTTCTTTTATTATTTTTAGGACAATCATCTCTTAAATGGCTTTGATCTTCTCTGGGTTGGCTTTAATGCATTGCCTTAACACCATGAATCCTAGGAACTTCTCCAAAGTTACTCCAAAAGTGCATTTGGTAGGATTCAGCTTCATCTTGTATTTTCGAAGGGTGCTGAAGGTTTCTTTAAGATTGACAATATGATTTAGTGAAGATTGGCTTTTATTTAGCATGTCATCTATATAGACCTCTATATTGCGGCCGATCTGCTCCTTGAAGATCTTATTAGTTAGGCGCTGATAAGTTGCACTTATATTTTTAATCCCAAAGAGCATGACCCTGCAACAATAAAGGCCATGGTCAGTCATAAAAGTAATCTTCTCCTCATCTTCTGGTACTATCTGGATTTGATTAAAATTGGAGCAGGCATCCATGAAGGTGAGGAGTTCATGGCCCGAAGTTGCATCCACTAGTTGGTTAATCCTAGGTAGGGGATAGCTATCTTTTAGATGCTGTGTTCAAGTCGATGAAGTCTATGCACATCCTCCACTTGCTATTTACCTTTTTGAGGAGAATAATATTTACGATCTATTATGAAAATTAATTTCACACACGGACCGACATGGCCACTGATGATCAGTCAAGCAATAAGAAAAAACTCCTTAGAGATTACTGTGTTAGATGTGTGCTCTAGAAGCCAGATTGGCTAAATACTTATAATACACTTTTAAGAATAATTTTATAATTTTAATTATAAATTAATAAAAAAATTATTTTCTATTATAGTGTATATTTAAAGTATCTGTGATACATCCTTTGAGTTAATGGTAATGACAATTCATATTTTCAAGAGTTAAAAATTTGAGACATGAATTTTAATAATTAACTCAAAAATAGCTTTCGACCATAGGATCATCATGAGGATGGTGATTGATCTAAAAGGTTGGTGTATGATCACTTTCTTAGGATAAGATATGTCTTGAGTCTATGGTATGGAGACACCAGAGTGAGAGTATAGGTATTCATTAAAAAATGAGGGCACTGAGCATGACCACCTCAAGCAGTCATAAGAAAGTCTACCTTCTCGTCGATGACTGACTCGATGCTATAGTGGTGTGTCTGGTTCTTTGACCTGAGATGCATCAATAGTTCACCTTGAGGGTGCTATAGTTTGACTACACCATAACTCGATCTCCTAGCCATTCGGAATCCTAAGGTGTATCTTGGCTATAGCATGTTCATTATAGGAATTGGATTGCACCAATAGGAGATCTATCTACCTCGGCAAATGAGGAGTAGCCCCATGATGATCATGAGATTGAGTCCTTAAGCCCATGGCCATGGCAAAGTGAAGATGATAGAAAGAGTTTCTATTAGAATTTCACATTAGACTCAAATCAAATGATTAATTCATATGATGGATATTGGGTTTGATGAGTTCACCTTAACCCTAATTCTATCAGGGCTCAAGATAAAAGAACCCAATCACATAGGTAGCTGCATCAAGAGGTTTACTTTCGATTCTAATAGGTTGCCACCATATACTGCTAGGTGTCACTGATGAATTTTGGAAGCAATTAGAATGATTTAGATGATCGTTCATTCTAATTGTATGAATCAGAAAAGTTCTATCCATCGAAAGGTATTTTGATGATGTCGATGATAGAGATCACGACATGTCTCATTACCACATGGAACCAAACCTAACTAGGTCACACAAATAAAGATTTGGGTTTGGATGTCATCAATTGGACTAACCCAATTCAATTGATTTGGATTAGATCCAATTAGGTTCAAGAAAATCATGCTACCACATGATTGAGCCTAACATTCTTCTTTTGTAATCATTTTGGTATGTCTCGATTGAGCCAAATTTATTTGGGCTCACTTAGAAACCTTATCTTAGTCCGACTGGAGTTTGTCCAGATCAAAAAAGGATTGTCTTAATTCATTAGATGGACAACACCTGCCAATTTTTGTCACCTGCTAATTCCTATTTTTGGATATAGGTCAATAGTTGACCCTGGATATTTGGACATAGGGCCATGTGTCATGCGCCAATAGGAGAGCACCTAGGCTCTTATTCCCTGCTAAAAGAGGCAAGAGAGAGGGCACATGCCTATGAAGGCGTGCGTCCCATATGGATAAGAGATGGAGTTCCATACAGATGGGACTCTACGGTTTCATGATGGATTTAAATACCTAGGCACCAAAGACTTTTGCTTTATCCAGTCTTGGTGCCACCTATGTGGATTTTTGAGGGACTCTCATTTAATTGGATCAGATGATATCATCCCATCAATTAGATTTAGATCTGATTGAATGAAGGCCTTTGATTGGTCGGGATGATGTGGCACTGCATGGTGTAGCAGGGTCTATTTAAATCCTATCTGCACCTAGGGTTAAGAACTCTTGATAATTCCCATGCCTGAAGGCTATCTCTCTCTCTTTCATGCCCCATTTGATTTTCTCTCTCCCCTCTCCATGCCCAAGGAGTTGGGCATAGGTTCAAGTACCATCCAAGGAAAAAAGGCATCCAGATCAGGAAGAAGGCAGCACTGTTGAAAGAGACAATCGTTGTTTCTTCAAAAAAGTTTTTAAAGAACTTCAAGATCAGATCTAGATCTAGATCTAATTTTTGAAGAGGTAATCCAAAATAAGAAGACCTCTAAATCTTGCCTGAGTGGACACTGGTAGAGGCCAAGCACGTGCATAGCTCCTTCCAGAACCTTAGGATCAATCGAGATCATTGCAGGATAATCTAATTATCCAAAATAAGCTATGAAATTAAATTAGATTTAATTTTACTTTTATTTATAATATCAGATCTTTAAAATTAGATCTGAGATGTCTTAGATCTGATTAGGATCATATAAAAAAATTTTAAAATATTCCTTCAGATCCAATCAGATCTGAACGATCTTGTGCTGAAAAAAAAGATTTTTTATTACAATTGATATTAAAGCCAGAATGGCAGTTCATCAGATCTATTTTAGATCTAATTTAATTCTTATTTATGATCTGATATTAAAAAATTTTAGATATCACATCAGATATGAGTAGATCTGAAATTAGAAAATTAAAATTAGAATGATTTAGATCTATAATGTATGAGATGAATGACTAGATTAGGTGTAGAATAGCTCTATATAGTTTAGTATAATTATATTTTTAATTTAATTAAAAATAATTTTAGATCTATTTAATTTCTATTTTTTTGAAATTATACTTATTATAATAAGATCTAAAAAATAGAAAATAAAGTTTTAATTATTCATATGAGATATGAAAGATGCATGCTTAGACTAGTTATAGAATAGTTCTATAAAATATCTAGAATAATTTTATTTGATGTGATCAAATTTAAAATTTTATTTTTTAGATTTAATATGTGATATTTCAGATCTGAAAGCATGCAAGTTTAATTTAGTTATGATACATGAGATGTATGCAAAGTATGTATAAGTTAGATTATTAATTGAATATATGATATATGATTTAGATCTAACTAGTTTTATAGTAGAAATTATATTTTTAATTAAGATATTCCTCTTGGCCATCCAGTCATAAGAATAAAGTAGAATTTAAAGATTCTCTCCTCCCATTCGATAGGGTGTTCTTATGATGTGCAGGGGTGCTACGCATTTGTTCTTAATCAAAAATCAAAACTTATTTTTCTGCAAAATCCTAGATCTTAAAATCCTAGAAATTTATTACATGTTTTATTCATGAACCCAAAACTTAATTAAGAATTAAGATTATAAAATTAATTAGATCTAAAAATTATAAATTTTTAGATCTAAGACATATTCATAAAATTGGGTTCAGACTTGGATAGCTCAATTAGGTCTAGCGGTTGATCAAATCAAATCAAGAGTTGATTAGGTGGGATCGAAGAAAGCTTAGTTTTGATCAATCTAATAGGATTAAGTCTGGGTCAAGATTGAATCATATTGAGATGTGACTCAATCAAGTCAAGACCTAATTTGGCTCTGCGATTCAAGCCTAGATTGTAGGCTAACCCAATTAGTTCTGATTTGATAATTTGGTGTCTAAGGTAAGTCTGGCAGATACAATCGACTGATTTTTAATTGGAAGCTACTCGATCTGCTTATCGAGTTAATGGCATATCCCTTCCACCAATCTCACTTACCTGGCCATTTGTGTCAACCCAGTTCTGATTTGAGATGGCTAACAATTCGAGCCAATCCATGCCACTAGGTTAGTCATAATTATTATGACTAAGTCAAGTCAAGTTTAAAGAGACCTAAATTAAATCTTTCTAAGAAAATATTAAGTCTAAGATCTTCCATCATTGTAGATGTACGGACCCTTTTTGGGGTTGATTATTCTTGGTTGGATACAGTGGTTCAGTTGCACTGAAAAGATGCAACCATGTTTATTAGGCATTGGATGCTATGGGTTGGAGGATGGATTAGGCTCAATATTCTAAATACGGTGAGAGACCAATCAGAAATTTAATTCGTGCAAATGGTGGGTCTAACTTAACTAAGGAGTGGATCAATATTTCAGACATGATGAGATTCATGAATTAGAGACCAGGTTTGGGTGCACCATGATTAGAAAATTATTAGATAAAAGTTGTTCACTCATCGATTAATCCATCATCAATAACTATTAGATGAGGTGATGAGCTAGTTAGTGGGACCACACCATCCACTAAAAAATAATAATCATAAAGATTTTTACATCTCTACTAAGAGAGTGTAGAGATTCGAGTAAATAGTAAGAGCCTAATTTATTTAAAAATAAAACTACTAAATAAATTGATTAAGTCTAATTATAAAATATAACTAGAAACTTTGACTCTCTATAGGAAGATGTCTGTGTCCAACCCACTAGCCCACATCCTGGACATCCATAGACTAACCGAACCCAACTATAAGGATTGGCTCCAAAACTTCAAAATTATCTTGGATTTCGAGAAGTTGACTCATGTGTTGGAATAGGATCCTCCCACCTTATCAGCCCATCCATCCACTGATCAAAGATCATCTCTCAAGAAGTGGATGGATGAAGATAATAAAACCAGGTATTACATACTGGGCTTGATATCTGATGAGCTCCAATGCCAACATGAAGACGTTAAGACTAGTCACCAAATGTTGGATCACCTACAAGAGTTGTTTGGTGAACAAAGTCATGCAACCAAATATCAAGTCACTAAGAGACTGTTTAAGGCTCAGATACATGATGGACAGTCAATCCAAGATCATTGTCTGATGATGATCAAGAACTTAGAAGAGCTTGAGAAGCTCAGTGTCAAGCTAGATCAGGATCTACAGATTGATATAATTTTGCAATCCTTGACTGATGTGTATGGGCAGTTTATCATGAACTACCATATGCATAAACTTCAGAATACCTTGGCTAAACTCATGAACATGCTGGTTACTGCTGAGCTTTCTATGAAAGATTCTAAAGGCTCAGTACTTGCTGTGGAGCAGACTTCTTCCAAGAGAAAATCTTTTGAAAAGAAGAAGAAATCCATGAAGAAACAGAAGGTGGATAGTGGAAAGAAGAAGACAGAGCTAAAGAAGAAGGCCGTTGATAAAGAAAAATATTTTTATTATAATACTGATGGCCATTGGAAGTGAAACTGTCCTTTATACCTGGCCAGCCTGAAGAACAAAAAGAAGGCAAGTCCTTCTGGAGGTATGCTCGTTATAGAATCTAATCTTATGATTTTTTTGTATCTAGTTGGATGCTTGGCTCTGGTTCTAGTACTCACTTGAGCAATTCTATGTAGGATCTTAAGGATAGCAGGAGGTCGAGGGATGGTGAGATGATCCTATGCATTGGAAATGGAGCAAGAGTTGCTGCTATAGCCATGAAAACCTACCCACTGCAATTATTATCAAGATTAAATTTAGTTCTTAGGAACTATTTTTATATATCTGCAGCAAGCGAAAATTTGATTTTTATTTCATGTTTAGCATAAGAAGGCTATGTAATTAGTTTTCTTAAGGACCATTATAATATTCTTTATGAAAGAAATAAAATTATAAGTAATTTTCTTATAAATGGTTTCTACCAATTATATATTGATATTTTTATTTTTAATATCAAGTAAAATATGAATGCCATAGGATTAAAGCGACCTAGGAATAGTCTAAATGATAAGTATTCATGGCATCTTAGGCTAGGTCATATAGCCAAAGATAAGATTAACAAATTAAAGAAATCTAGGCTATTGAGTCTGTTGACTTTCGAGTCACATCCGATTTATGAATCATGCCTTCATGGCAAAATGACCAAGCTTCCTTTTATAGGACATGGGGAAAGGGCCACAGACCTACTTGCCCTAGTACATACTGATGTATGCAGCCCATTTGATGTGCTGGCCAGGGGCAATTATGTCTACTTCATCATCTTTATCGATGATTTATCTTGATATAGGTATGTGTATTTGATGCAATATAAGTCTAAAGCTTTTGAAAAATTTAAGAAATTTAGACTCAAAGTAAAAAAATAAATAGAAAAAATCATTAAGGTTCTTCGATCAAATCAAGAAGGAGAATACCTTAGTCAAAAATTTCTAGACTATCTTAAGGATAATAGCATAGTCTCTCAATGGACTCCACCTAGAATGCCTCAACTCAATGGAATTTTAGAATGGAGAAATTGGACCCTGTTAGATATGGTCTGATCCATGATGAGCTTCACGGATCTTTCTAAGTTTCTTTGGGGATATAGTCTGATGACCGCTATATATTTACTGAATAGAGTTTTCTTTAAGATTGTTCCTACCATACCATATGAGATATGGCATGGTAAGAAACCAAGTCTGAGTCATCTTAGAATTTGGGATTGTCAGTCCCATGTCAAGAGAGAACAGATGGATAAATTAGAGTTTAGGTCCTTTAGAGCTCGATTTATTGGATATCCTAAAGAGTCATTAAGATATTATTTCTATCTTTTGGAAGATCACAATATGATTGTGAGTCGACATGCCATCTTTCTTAAAAAATAGTTTATTCTAGATGGTGGCATCGGAAGATAGATTAGACATAAGGAGAGTCTCCAAAGAGAAATGAGCTAAGGAACCTATGAAATCCAATCAGATTGAGCCAACCTAGATGCTACCTCCTCCACCTCATAGATCAAATAGAATTTTTCATTCTCCTGAAAGATACTTAGGTACTATATCAGAAGACGTAGAGAAAATATTTCTCATAAAAAATGAGGTTTATGGTGATGATCCCAAAACTTATGATGAGGAGATATCAGCTATTGACTTTGAGAAATGGTTAGAGACAATGAGGTTAGAAATTGACTCAATGTGTTCGAACCAAGTTTGGACCTTGGTAGATCCTCCTGAAGGTATAGTACCTATTGGGTGTAAATGGATCTTTAAGAGAAAGATAGGTGCCGATGGGAATGTAGAGATATTCAAAGCAAGGCTCGTCGTGAAAGAGTATAGTCAGACGAAGGCATTGACTATCAGGATACTTTTTCACCAGTAGCCATGCTCAAATCCATCCACATATTGCTTGTTGTTGCAGTCTATTTCGATTACAAAATATAGCAGATGGACATGAAAATGACATTCTTAAAAACATATCTATATGGAATAGCTGCTAGATTTCACATCCAGTGATAATGATCATAAAGTATGCAAGTTACAAAGGTCCATATATGAACTTAAGCAAGCATCTCAGAGCTAGAATGCTTGTTTCAATGATGTAATCAAATCATTTGGATTCATAAAAAATGAGGAGTCCTATGTTTTCAAAAAGATCAATGGGAGCGCTGTTGTCTTTCTCATACTGTACATGGATGACATCCTCCTAATTGGAAATGATATTCCCATGTTGACTATAGTCAAAATGTGGTTGTCTAAGGAGTTCTCTATGAAAGATCTAGGAGAGGCATTCTTTATTCTAGGAATTAAGATCTATAAGAATAGACCGAATAGGATGCTGGGTCTCTTACAAAAAATGTACATAGAGGAGGTGCTGAAGAGGTTTAGTATGGAAAACTCCAAGAGGGGTTTAGTATCCTTCATATATGGCATTCATCTCTCCAAGAAGAAGTGCCCTAACACATTTAAGGAGATTGAATGCATGAGCAAAATTCCTTATGCTTCAGCAATAGGGAGCCTTATATATGCCATGCTATGAGTGTCACGAGCAGGTATCAGTCAAATCCAGGCAAAAAGCATTGGACTTCTATGAAATGTATCCTTAAGTACTTGAGAAGGACTAAGGATATGTTTCTAATCTTTGGTAATGGAGAATTCCAGGTCTAGGAAAATACAGACTCGAATTTTATGTCTGATATAGATGATCGAAAGTCAATGTCTAGAAGTCTATTTATTTACAATGGTGGAGCTGTCAGTTGGAAGAGTTTCAAGCAGATGGTGATAGCAGACTCCACCATAAAAGCAGAGTACATTGCTGTGTTAGAGGCTGCAAAGGAGGTATTTTGGTATAAGAAGTTCGTCACAAAACTCAAAGTAATGCCATCAGATGTCGTCCCTCTGTATTGTGATAACAATGAGGCCATAGCCCTAGCTGAGGAGCTGAGGTCTCACCAGAAATTCAAGCACATCGAGTGGTGATACCACCTCATCTGCAATTATCTCGAGAAGGGATACATCGAGGTTAAGAGAGTCAACACTGCAGACAATGCGGCTGATCCGTTGATAAAACCATTGAGCCAGTAGAAGATCGAAGCCCACCTTGAAAAGATGGAACTTAGATTTATAGCTAATTGGCTTTAGGTCAAGTGGAAGTTTGTTAGATGTGTACCCTAGAAGCCAGATTGGCTAAACACTTATAATACACTTCTAAGGATAATTTTATAATTTTGACTATAAATTAATAAAAAAATTATTTTCTATCATAGTGTGTATTTAAAGTGTCTATGATACATCCTTTGAGTTAATGGTAATGACAATTTATATTTTTTAGAGTTGAAAATTTGAGATATGAATTTTCATAATTAACTCATAAATAGCTTCCGATCGTAGGATCATCACGAGGATGGTGATTGATTTGGAAGGTTGGTGTACGATCGCTTTCTTAGGATAAGATGTGTCTTGAGTTTACGATGTAAAGATATTAGAGTGAGAGTATAGGTACTCATTAGAGAATGAGGGCACTGAGTATGACCACCTCGAGCAGTTATAAGGAAGTCTACCTTCTCGTCGATGACTGACTCGATGCTATAGTGGTGTGTCTGGTTCTTTGACCTGAGGTGCATTGATAGTTCATCTTGAGGGTGTTATAGTTTGACTACATCATAATTTGGTCTCCTAGTCATCGGAATCCTGAGGTGTATGTTGGCTATAGCATGTTCACGTAGGAATTGGATTACACCAATAGGAGATCTATCTACCTTAATAGATGAGAAGCAGCCCTATGATAATTATGAGATTGAGTCCTTAAGCCTATGGCCATGGCAAAGTAAAGATGATAGAAAGAGTTTCTATTAGAGTTTCACATTGGACTCGAATCGAATGATTAATTCATATGATGGATATTAGGTTTGACGAGTTCACCTTAATCCTAATCCTATCAAGGCTCAAGATAGAAGAACCTAATCACATAGGTAGCTGTACTGAGAGGTTTACTTTCGATTCTGATGGATTGTCACCATATATTGCTTGGTGTCACTGGTAGATTTTGGAAGCAATTAGAATAATTTAGATGATTGTTCATTCTAATTATATAAATCAGAAAAATTTTGGTCCATTGAAAGGTATTTTGATGATATCAATGATAGAGATCGCGACATGTCTAATTACCATATGGAATTGAACCTAACTGGATCACACAAATAAGAGTTTGGGTCTAGATGTCATCAATTAGACTAATCTAGTTTAACTGATTTAGATTAGATCTAATTACGTTCAAGAAAATCATGTTAGCACACGATTGAGCCTAATATTCTTCTTTTGTAATCATTTTGGTTCACCTCAGCTGAGCCAAATTTATTTAGACTCACTCAGGAATCTTATCTTAGTCTGACTGGAGCTTGTCCAAATTAGAAAGGATTATCTTATTTCATTAGATGGATTTAAGACAACACCAGCCAATTCCCATCACCTGCTAATTCCTATTTTTGGATATAGGTCAATAATTGACCCTGGACACTTGGACATAGGGCCTTGTGTCATGCGCCAATAGGAGAGCACCTGGGGCTCTTGTCCTCTTACTAAAAGAGGCAAGAGAGAGGGTGCATGCCACCCTAGGCATGTGCCCCATATGGATAAGAGATGGAGTCCCATACAGATGGAACTCCAGGGTTTCATGATGGATTTAAATACCTAGGCACCAAAGACTTTTGCTTTATCCAGTCTTGGCACCACCTATGTGAATTTTTGAGAGAGTCTCATCTGATTGGATTAGATGACATCATCCCACCAATCACATTTAGATCTAATTGAATGAAGGCCTCTGATTGGCCGTGATGATGTGGCACTGTATGGTGCAACAGGGTCTATTTAAACCCTGTCTGCACCTAAGGTTAAGAACTCTTGATAATTCCCATGCCCCAAGATTGTCTCTCTCTCTTCCATACCCTATCTGATCCTCTCTCTCCCCTCTCCATGCCCAAGGAGTTGAGCATAGGTTCAAGTACCATCCAAGGAAGAAATGCGCCTAGATCAGGAAGAAGGCAGCACTGCTGAAAGAGACGACCGTTGTTTCTTCAAAGAAGTTTTTGAAGAACTTCAAGATCAGATCCAGATCTAATTTTTGAAGAGATGATTCAGAAGGAGAAGACCTCCAAATCCTACCCGAGTGGACAATGATAGAGGCTAGGCATGTGTGTGGCTCTTTCCAGAACCTCAAGATCAATCAGGATCATCGCAGGGCAATCTGATTACCCAAAACATGATATGAAATTAAATTAGATTTAATTTTATTTTTATATTTAATATCAGATCTTTAGGATCAGATCCAAAATATCTCAAATTTGATTAAGATTATAGAAAAAAAAATTAAAATATTCTTTCAGATCCAATCAGATCTGAATGATCCTGTGTCGGGAAAACATGTTTTTTCCTACATACTGTGGAAGCACGATCAATGGATTTAAGGAATAGAGAAGAAGAATAGTAGAGATTTCTGAGAGAAAAAAAACTTTATTTCAATAAATTCAGCATCATATACAATCTTGACCTATTTTTAATATATATACTTTATAAAAGAGTCAAGTCCCAAGCTCATAGAAAAACTCTCCAAATCCAAAATAATCCACGTACACAAAACATACCCGCGAAAACTAAGCCGACTAACCTATGATTGGGTTGGCTCAATCTGAGACTGAGCCAATCCAATTGTATACCATGTCAATAGCCCAAAAATACTGCTTTCTATCTGAATTTTCCTCTAAGACATAGTCGATCTAGTCCTGGACTGAGTCGACCTAGTTTCCAACTTAGTTGACTCAGTCTTAGGGTAAGCCAACTAAGTTTCTCAACTTTACTACCTAGACTGATTTCTCTTTCGACTTGCTCCCATCTTCTCATGACCTATCATCTCATGTTTCCAAGACTTGAAAGTGCCACTTCTAAGCTCACATTCTCCACTTTGGTGCTTCTAAGTTCTTGTGAACTCATTTTTTCTTTGTGAATCCATCCATGCTACACACATGTGAAAACTATCTCTGAAAAGTATCTTCATGAGTGCATCAGACTGATTCTTCCTTGTATGGATTTTTATCAATTCCAGTTCACCTTCCTCCACCAGCTCTGATCCTGTGGTACCTCACATCTATATGCTTTGTACGTGCATGATAGACTAGATTCTGTGTAAGCAGTAGAGCATTCTAACTATCACTATACAGTTTAACCTTGCTCTGCTCCACCCCCATCTCAACAATCAACCTCCTAAGCCAAAGTGATTCCTTTGTAGCCTCAGTAATGCCAATGTACTTGGCCTCTGTAGTAGACAAGGCCGTGATTGGTTGATGGATTAATCTCCAAGACACCAATCCACCATACATGCAGAAGAGATATCTAGTAGTAGACCTTCTTGTATCAAGATCACCTGCATAATTTTCATCTACAAATCCTTCTAGAGGACCCAAACCTCTATCTTCAAATTCTCTCGACTGCCCACCAAACACCAAACCATAATCCCTTGTTCTCTATAGATATCTTAATATCCACTTCAATGCTTTCTACTATTCCTTTCTAGGGTTAGCCATGTATCTACTAATCGTGCTCACCGCGTGTGCTATAGCTGAGTCTACAGCATACCATAGCATACATCACACTGCCTACAGCATTCGCATAAGGGACTCCATCCATGTACTCTCTCTCTTCTTCTGACTAGAGGCTTTGATACTTGGAGAGAGACATATGGCTCGATCATGGTGTCTCTACATGTTTGGCCTTCTCCATCCCAAATCTTTTCAAAATTTTTTGGATATATCCTCCTTATGACAAATGGAGCACTCCTTTGCACCTATCTCTGCAAATCTCCATTCCAAAGATTTTTAGTGCTGGATCCAGATCTTTCATATCAAATTCAATTGATAATGCCCTTTTCAGCCCTTCCACAACCTTCATACTCTTGCTGGCTATGAGCATATCATCAACATATAATAACAAGTATAGGACATCCTTTTCATCTACATCCTTTACATAGACACAACTATCATATTCATATCTAACAAATCCTAGGCTCAAAATAAAGCTATCAAATCTGTGATACCACTAACGAGGGAATTATTTCAGATCATACAGTAGCCTCTTCAGTAAACACACCTTTTCCTCCTATTTAATCTCCATGAAACCATCTGGCTACTTCATATAAATTCTTTCCTCCAATGTGCCATGAAGGAAGGCCATCCTTATATCCATCTGTTCCAACTCCATGTTATACTGTGCCACCAGTAACAGCAAAATCCGAATAGATGTATGATGCACTATAGGAGAGAAAACTTTAGTGTAATCTATCCCTTCCCTTTGTGAGTATCCCTTTGCTACCTGTCTTGCCTTGAATCTGACTCCATCTTGTTTTGAAGGTGCTTCCTTCTTTGTAAACACCCACTTTGAGCCAATAGATCGAGTGCCTTCTGGAGGATCCACCAGCTGCCACGTCTGATTTTTATTTAGTGATTTCATCTCCTCCATCATGGCCTGCATCCATGAATCATGATCCTCATCCTTCATGGCCTCTGCATAATTCTCTAGATCTCCATTAGCAGTGATGAGTGCATGGAGATAACCTCATTAATGTCATATCTGACCGACCTTCTAATAGTATGCTAGGGCTTGTGCAAAGTCACTCCCACTGGCACATCTCTGCCTGAAATCTGTGACTAATACTACACATCCATCTAAACTGTTAGCCCTCCATGCTGATTTTCAATCTGAGATAAAACTTTTCTGCCTAGCTCTACCTCAACAAGAACACTCCTATAAGTGGATGTAATCTGCATGCCATCATTCTCTGATTGGCCACCGCTGTTCACCTTTGTTTCTCCAGTTGCCTATACTCCCAGGCCTCTCTAAGATGCTCTTTTCACAAAAAATGACATCCCTACTGATCACTACCTTTTGTGCTTCAGGATTCCATAGTAGGTAGCCCTTGACTCCTTGTGGATATTCTATAAATGTCATCTTTTGAGATTTAGGATTCAACTTACTTCTCTCAGTTGCCTCCACATGTGCATAGGCTGTGCAACCAAAGACCTTCAAGTGGCCAAGCTCCACCTTCTTTTCACTCCAGACCTCTTCTGGAATGCCTCCATTTAACTTACGGTGAGGGGACCTGTTGACAAGAAAATAAGAAAAAGTTAAAGCATCACCCCAAAAGAATTTTGAAAGTGATGTCTACAGTCTTAAACTCCATACCTTCTCGGTTAGTATCCGACTTGTCCTTTTCATGACATTATTCTACTAGGTAGTCATCTTCACTGTGTAATGGCATTTGATATCATTTTTCTCATAGTATCTCCTGAACTTTAGGCTTGTATATTTTTTTCTGTTATCCGACCTCAGACACTTCACCTATTTTTTTGACTCTTTCTCAACTTTAGCTCTCCAGGCTCTGAATTGGGCAAATACCTCTGACTTTTCTCTGATCAGATAAACCCACACCTTTCTTAAGAAGTCATCGATGAAAGTGACAAAAATTTTGCTGCATCTCTAGCTGATACAGGAGCTAATTTTCACACATCTGAGTGCACTAAATCCAGCATTCCTTTGCTGTACTTGATACTTTTGACAAACTTCATCCTATACTATTTACTAAAGATGCATGGTTCACATAAATCTGTGCCCTCCTTCTTTAGGACTAGGATCATCCCTCTTCTGCTAAGTTCAATGAGCCCTCGATCACTCATATGATCTATCTAATAGTGCCACAATCGATATAAGAGCTGCTCCTCTTATGCCGCTACTAGCACTTCTGCACTATCGTTTACCACTGTGCCTTCCATTCTATAAAGATTATTGCTCAATCTTCTATCTCTCATCACCACCAAAGCTTTCTTAGAAATTTTTAGACATCCACTTCCAGCCTGACTACTAAAAGCATAACCCTGCTCCTCCAAGTAGCCTAAAGAAATTAATTTTTTTTTTAATTCTGGTATATGCTTGACATTTGGTAATGTACGAATGATCCCATCATACATCCTCATCCTAATTGAGCCAACTCCATCTACTCTACACGGGTGATCATCTCCAAGACTGACACTTGCTTCATCGATCTTTTGGTAGGTAGAAAACCACTCCCGATGAAAAGTATAGTGGTGAGAGCATGCTGAATCCAATATCCACATAGTATCACACTCTATGGATCCATCTGATATAACTAGCAAGTCTTCTCCATTGCTCACCGAAGTTGTATCATCAGTCATGCTGGCCTTCCCTTTTTCTAACCTCAAAAGGAGACAATCTCTCCTCAGATGTTTAGGCTGATGATATTTATAATATTTCAATATCTTTCTCTGATCCTGAGACTTTGACTTGCCTTTGGATTTTCCTCTTGTCTTCTCCTTTAATCTTTTCTATCTTTCATTCACAACCAAGATCTCAAACTTGGGATCTTCCTTATAGATCTTTTCCTTTGCTTATTCGATCTAAGCACACGATCAACTTCTTCATAGTTTAGGATCTCCTTCTCATAAACTAAAGTTGTTATGAGACCATCATACGAGTCTGGGAGAGAACAAAGTAGCAGTAACGCTCAATCTTCCTTATCGATCTTCACATCCAAACTCATCACCTCAGAACACACCTAATTGAACCTTTGGATATGTGCAACAAGATCTGTACCTTCGAGCATATTTAGACTATACAGCTATTTCTTCAACCATAGCTTATTTGTCATATTCTTTCCCATGTATGTGTTCTTCAGTCTCATCCAGAGCCCCTTTGCCATGGTCTCTGTGCAAACCTCGAGTAGCACCTGATTGGCCAAGCACATTCTCATTGTGCTAAAAGTAGTTTCCTCCAACTCTTTCCAATCCTCAGCATTGATCTTTTTTTATCTTTCTCTTATCAAGATTTTGTAGATTCTCTACTGAACCAATAAGTTCTTTATCCTTTACTACAAGATAAAGTTTTTCTTATCATCGAACTTCTCAAAATTCATCTTGAGTCCACTTGATCCCATGACTTTAAGCAAGTCAAGAACAAAATTCTAACATCCTTTCACGATCACACACCACAAAACTATCCTTTAATAAAGATCTAAATGCCCTAGATCCTCTTTTCAACTTTTTGTATCACCATTCCTTCGTGTAATAAATCTCCACCTCAATCTAGAGATAACCACGAAGCAAACAAAAACTTTTTTAGGATAAAACTTAGTGTAACAGATCCTAGATGTAGAAATCCTAGATATCTTCCTTTCTTTTATGCAACACTGCTTTGATACCAATTATTATGAAAATTAATTCCACAAATGGACCGGCATAGCCGCTGGTGATCAGCCAAGCAATAAGGAAGAACTTCTTAGAGATTGCTGTAGAAGCACGATCAATAGATTCAAAGAATAGAGAAGAAGAGTAGGAAAGATTTCTGAGAGAAAAGAGCTTTATTTCAATGAATTTAATATCATATACAGCCTTGACCTATTTTCAGTATATATACTTTACAAAAGGGTCAAGCCTCAAGCTCATAGAAAAACTCTCCAAACCCAAAATAATTCATGTACATAAAACATATCCACAAAAATTAAGCTGGCTCAATTTCGGACTGAGCCTGCTAACCTACGATCGACTCAGTTTTAGACTGAGCCGACTAACCTACGATTAGATCGGCTCAGTCTCAGACAGAGCCGATTCAGTTGTGTACCATGCTAATAGCCCAAAAATACTACTTTCTATCTGAATTTTTCTTTAAGATATAGCCAATCCAGTCCTGGACTGAGTCGATCCAGTTTCCAACTTAGCCAACCCAGTCTCAGGATGAGTCGGCTAAGTTTCTGAACTTTGCTACCCAGGTTGATTTCTCTTCTGACTTGCTCCCATCTTTTCATGACCTATCATCTCATGTTCCCAAGACTTGGAAAAGCCACTTCTAAGCTCATACAATCCAGTTCGGATAGAGTACTTCTCGAATGAATCCTACTTTGAGGAGTTTATCGATCTCATCCATAATAGCCTTCTGCCTCTTAAGTGCAAAGCTGCATTTTTTCTGCTTCACTGGCTGGTGCTTAAGGTCCACACCCAGGTGATGCTTTATTACCTCTGCATCAATCCCAGGCATATCTATAGGAATCCAAGTGAAAACATCAGCATTCTTTTATAAGAAAGCGATGAGCTACTTTCTGATTTCTTCTTTCAGATTGGAGCCGATCTTCACAATGTGTTCCTTATTCCTATCATTCAAAGGGACCTCCATAAGGTTGTTAATGGGTTCCCCCCTTTCTTCAGATAGATCATCATGGGCATTAAGCCCATTCATTGGACAAGGATCTGCTTGCCTTCCACCTTGCAGGGCAATACTATAGTAGTGCCGAGCTAGTGCCTGGCCTCCTCTGACCTCCAAGACTCCATGCCTTATTGGAAACTTCATTTTTAGGTAATAAGTTGAAACCACAGCCCAGAGTGCATTCAAACCAGATCAGCCAAGGATTGCATTGTATGCAGAAGGGGTCTTGACCACTAAGAAATCGAAGTAAGCTCTGGATTACCTTGGGTATCAACCTACTATCACTGGCAATGTTATTACTTCTTTCACTAGTACTGTATTACCTATGAATCCTACTAATGGAGAATTCATCGGACCCATCGTACTATTCAATATGGACATTTTAGAATAAGCATCGTAAAATAAGACATCAGTAGAGCTTCCATTATCAATTAAAATATGTCGTACATCATAATCAATAATATTTAAAGTAATTACAATCACATTTTTATGCGAAAGCTGAACTTCCTAAGCACCCTCTTCAGTGAAGTGATGGGTTCTTCAGTCCGCTGCTTCTTTGCTAGCTCTACTGACTCACTAGCCTCCTCTTGCCGATGTTCCCTAACAATAGTGTTGATGATTCCAAGGGGAGGCCGATCTTCTTGCAGTTCATCCCTCTGAGATGGTTCGGACTGCGGTGGGGCTCTAGGGCGATTTTCTCTTCTTTTCGATCGGTGCTCGATAAATTGATCCAGCTGACCTCTTCTGATCAGTGCCTCGATTTCATCTTGAAGCTGGATACATTTTTTAATATCGTGACCATGGTCATGATGGTAAAGGCAATACTTGTTGGGGTTGCACTTGGTTGGGTGAGTCTGCATCCTCTCTGGTCCTGGTAGCTGCTCTCTTATCTCCATCAGTACCTGATTCTTTGAAGCATTTAAGGAAGCATAGTTATTGAATCTTTGGGAAGCGGAGCTCCATCGGATTCTTCAATCTAGGCTTCCTTATCAATGAGCTCGAGGAGGAGTTCGAACTCATCTACACCCAGAAGGAGTTTGGGAGCACGGTCTAGTTTCACTCAACTTTTCTTTAGGTGCGGGCTTGCTAGATTCGCCCACCTACCATACTTTCACGGCTTCTTCATCTCTCAATTTGAAGGCTTTCTCCACTCAGGCATAGACTTCAGCCCGTGCCAGTATATCAACAAAATTTTTGGGGTATTTTCTCTTCAGAAAGGATAGAAGATCATTTTTCTGAAGATCATCTTTTAATGCGGCCATGGCTACAGATTGGTCCAAGTTTTAGATCTTCAATGCAGCAGCATTGAAATGACTGACATAAGCTTGGATGGACTCTCCTTCCTTCTATTTTATATTGATGAGAGAGTCCAAACCTCATCTTGGACATCGAATACTTATGAAATGAGCCATAAACTGATGGCTCATTTGGTCAAAAGAGAAGATCATACCTAGCTTGAGGCTCAAGTATCAATTTCTTGTTGCTCCTTTTAGGATAGGTGAAAAAGCTCGGCATAGAATGGCATCTGGTACATCATGGAGTAGCATCATCATTTGGAAGGCCTTAAGATAATCAACCAAATTCGAAGTTCCATCGTAGCTCTTGAATTGAGGGAGCTTAAAGTTCGACAGGATAGGTTCCTGCATGATTCTAGAAGAAAAGAGAGAATCGGTACAGACGTCATCATGGTGGATCGAGGCGGTATGGCGGAGCTCCTCAATTTGCTGATTCATGTCCTGAATCTTCTGGTTGAAAGCATCATCTCGATCATGAATCTCAGAGGATTGTCAGCTATAGATAGGAAAAGTCTTCTCTGGAGAAAAATCATGATTAGAGCAAGGATTTCCTACTCTCTGCTTTTTCTTTCCAGGGGTAACGAATCTACTGACCTAGGTGGCCCTTCTCCATGCCAGTTCTTGAAGCTCTGATGGAGGTCTCTCTAGTTGGACTACTGTCAGAGGCTGCTGTATATCCTGCACCATCTTAATGAAGCCTCGAACTTGCTGCATCAGCAAGTTGAATTGGTCCGGATCCACTATGGCCGCTGGTAGAGGAGGTTGAGGCACCGACAATGGAGCTGGAATGGGCGGATCTGGCTCGAATTTGATGGTAGAAGTAGTACACCACCAGATGGTTGTCTTCTTTGGAGACATTTCTGAAGCAAAAAAAGATTAAATGGAAGTGGATTCGAAAGCTTAGGAGAAGAAGGATGCTGATAGGATTGACTAGGCACTCCTTTTAGAACAAAGGCTCAGAAGCCCTTCTTCTAGCATCAATCCTGTTAGTACATAAATCTCTGAGGACTCTGGAGGTAGCTAGAGTTAGAAAGGTAAGGCCACTGACGGGACTTGCAAAATAGAGAGGCAGAGTAATGGGGAGAGAAGAGAGCTTTCAGAAAAATATATCTAAAGGATTTTTTTTATAGATAGAGCATGTAACAAACTAATAGTGATAGTCGTAACTATCTGATAGTAAGCCATTGAAACCACATGAAGTTTGTTAGGAGAGTGGACTGTCATTTATCACGACTTGGAGGTAGTTGGAATCCATTTGAAGAAGCTTGGATAGAGATTGGGGATCTCTACGCTTGCCAGTTGATTACAAGTGTTGGCAAGTTGGGTTTAGAATTGGTCGATCGAGATTGAGAGTCAATCAGCGTATAGTGAACTAGCATCTAGTTGAAGTCCATCAAAGTGGACTTCTTATGGCTTTGAGAAATTAGGCCATATTCTAGGTTATCTGTAGGTGGGCCTTTTTTGATTGAGTTCGATTGGAGGTAGCATGACTAGAGAAGTCCGTCTAGAAGGAGCATGGCTAAAGTAGTCCATCCAGAAGGAGCGCGGCTAAAGGAGTCCATCCGAAAAGAGTGCTGCTGAAGGAGTCCATCCGGAAGGAGTGCAGTTGAAGGAGTGAAGGAAAAAGCCTTATTTTTTAGGTTAGGTTCATTCAAATCTGATTGGATTAAGAGGGATATTTCAAAAATTTTTCCTTTGAGATCCTAATTAGATCTGAGACTCCTCAGATCTGATCTTATTGATATGATAATAAAAATAAAAATAAAAATTAAATCTAATTTAATTATACCTTTGTTTTGGATAATCCAATTATCCTGTGATGATCTCAATGTTTGCCTGAGGTTCTCGATGTAGCCTTGCAAGCGTCTGACCTCTACTGATATCCACTCAGGTAGGATCTAGAGATCTTATTCTTCTCAATCAATTCTTCAAAAATTAGATCTAGATCTAATCTTGAAGGTCTTCAAAACTGCTTTTGAAGAACAACTATTGTCTCTTACAGTAGTGCTGCCTTCTTCCTTTCCTGGCACCTTTCACTTGCTTGGATTGCACCTTGTTCATGCCCAAAAGCCCTTGGGCATGGAGAGGAGAGAGAGGACCAAGGGTGGCATGGAGAAGGAGAAAGAGAGGCTATGTGGCATAGGCTAAAGGTAGAAGCATTAAATTCTAAGCGCAGATAGGGTTTATATAGACCCTACTGCACCATGCAGTGCCACATCATCTTGGTCAATCACAGCCTTTTGTGCAATCAGATCTAAATTTGATTGATGGAATGACATCATCTGATCTAATCAGATGAGAGACCCTCAAAACCCTCCAAAGGTGGTGCCAAGACTAGGTCAAACAAGACTTCTTGGCGCCACACAGATTAATCCCCTGAAGCAACCTAGAGTCCCATCTATATGGGACTCCATCTTTTATCATCATGGGGTGCATGCCTTCCTAGGCGTATACCCCCTTCCTATCTATTTTTTAGCAAGGGGACAAGTCTTCAGGTACTCTCCTATGGGTGCATGACACATGGGCAGATGTCTAAGTGTCTAGGGTCAACATTTGACCAATGTCCGAAAATAGGAATTAGTAGATGATTGAAAATGGTAGGTATTGTTTTAAATTTATCTCATAAATTAAGACAATCCTTTTCTGATCTGGACAACCCCCAGTCAGACCAAGTAAAGATTTTTGAGTGAGTCCAAACACATTTGGCTCAATCGAGATAAACTTTAATAATTGTTAAAGGAGAACATTAGGCTCAATCGTGTGCTAGCATGATTTCTTTGAACCTAATTAAATTTTATTCAAATCAATTAAATTAGGTTAGTCCAATTGATGACATCTAGATCCAAACCATTGTTTGTGTGATCTAGTTAGATTTAATTTTATATGGTAATGGGATACGTCGTGAACTCTATCATTGACATCATCAAAACACCTTCTGATGGATCTGAACTTTTTTGATTCAGACAATTAGTATAATCGATCATCCAAATCATTCTAATTGCTCTCAAAATATGTCAGTGACACCCATATGGTAGCAACCCATCAAAACTGAAAGTGAACCTCTTGATGCAGTTATCTGTATGATTAAGTTCTTCTATCTTGAGCCCCGACTGAATTAAGGTTAAGGTAATCTCTTCAAATCCTAATTTTCTTCATATGAATTAATCATTCGATTTAAGTCCAATGTGAAAGCCCTAATACAAACTCTTTCTATTATTTCACTCTACCATGGCTATGGACTTATGGACTTGATTCTCATGATCATCATAGGGCTGCTCTTCATCTACTGAGATAGATAGATCTCCTATTGGTGCAATCTAATTTCTATAATAAACATGCTATAGCTAATAAGTGGTAAAAATATACTAATAAAAGTATTAAATTATAAAATAAATTAATCTATTTTATTAAAAATTGATATTTTTATTAATCTTATATAGGAAAGAAGGCCACCAATATGAAGATCTTATTTTTCTGATTCAGATGAAATTAATTTCAGACAAAACGGACTTCAAATGAGCCCAGAATTGAATTTCAAAAAAAAAAAAAACCGCCGACGCAACGCTGACGTCAGCATTTTTTTGCAGCGCACAGTGGACCATCTGAAGGGCAATTCAGAAATTTCACAACATAAAGTGCGCTCTGATTGGCTGAAGAATGCGGCAGTCCATGCAACACCGGGCTCGCACATGGTCCACGGAGGGCAATTTGGAAATTCTGGCTGATCCAACGGGCGGTTTTCACTGAAGCTTGATCGGACGACCGAAAAGAAGGTGCTGATGGATGGCATCCATAGCTCTCGATCGAGATCCAATGGCTGAGATTCATCCCGATGTTAAACTAAAGATCAGAAGGCTTATTTCAATGTGATCGGATGGCCCAGATTCGATCCAATGGTTGATCCAACGGCTAGCATTAAATCCGACTTGATCTGGGTTATTTTAAGGGGTTTTTGAGTGGTTTTTGGACTGTTTGATCAACATCCTAACATGGCCAGAATTATCCAGATCTTAATTTGAGTTGTTTTGGGAGTCTTAAACCTAGTTTTTGATGGATTTTGGGGGGAAATCAAACTCTTTATCTATAAAAACCTATTGTTGTCGTGAAAAAAATCAGAATTAGAGAGATGACAAAGAGAGAGATGGGGAGAGAGAGAGAAATAGAGAGAAGAAAGAGAGAGAGAGAGAGGAGAAAAGAGGTAAAAAAAGTGATTTGTGAGAAAATCAAAAAGGGATTTTTGATTTTTTTTTTTCTTCGACGATCAAGACATCGATCAAGGAGCCTCTTCTTCTTCGCCAAGTTCTCCACATCAAGAGCAGCAGACAATCAATTTCAACAATCAAACAGTCTAATTTCTCTATGCTTTTTATTTTATTTGCTATTTTTGAACTTGTTATCATGAACTAAATTTTTTTTACTAAGGCTAAGGTGTAGCCACTCTTTTGATGCAATATTCAGTATGATTTATTTTTAAATTTTATTCATGAGGAGTATATAAATCTGATCTTAATGCTTTTAGATTACTGGCCATCTTCTAATTGATCTGATGAACATAGATGTTACGGACCAAGTACATCTATGTTAATGCTTCTTGATTATATACCTTGTATTATGAATCAAATTAGAATTCATATGCATGCGGGAATTTTAGTGCGCTTTGGACGCAGCGTATTTTAATTAGAGGGTTTCACAAAACCTAATGCATTAATATTTATTTAAATTACATTACACCTGGACCAAAGGATAATTAATAAATATTAATAGTTTTGCTATGCCTGGACCAAAGGGTAGTGAATAAATTAGGAGACTCCACCGTCACATGAAATAAAATTAATCTAAAAATCTGAATATTGTATTGACTGAGTTGGTGAACCGATTGCCTTAGTAATCCATTGCTCTTGAATTTAAAACCCTAATAATTTACACTCTCTCTATTTAATTAAAAACTTTTAATTATTTTTTTATTTTTTTTAATTTCTTATTCTCATAAATCGATCTTCTAAATAAAGCATAGGAAAGAGCTTTTCAGTACTTATTTTCCAATCCTCTAGGGACGATACTCTACTCATTCACTTTATTACTTGATCGACTGGTGCACTTGCCATAGCTATAAATTAGCACGCATCAAGTTTTTGGTCGTTGCCGGGGATTGTGTCTAAAATAATATTAAAATTTTGATCCTAGCTTTACTTTAGAAATTTATTTTTTAATTTTTATTATTAAAAAAAAAAAATTTAGTGCATGACACGTACTGGACATAGTAACTTACTACCTTTAGATCCAGAAATTGAAAGAACCATTAGAAGACTACAACAAGAGAGAAACATGGCAGCTGAAGATCCTAACGACATCAATCTAGGAGTGGATATGGCGACTGAAGGACAGCATGAAGCTATTCGACCAGTACATCATCCATTAAATGATTACATCACACCATCTATAGCCGATGCAGCTTCGAGCATCAGGAGACCGCCTGTACGAGCAAACAACTTTGAAATAAAGTCGACGATGATCCAGATGATTCAATCAACTGTCCAATTCAGTGGACACGTGCATGATGATCCGAATGCCCATATTTCTAATTTTTCTTGAACTTTGTGATACTTTTAAAATTAATGGGGTGTCGGATGATGCTATTAGATTAAGGTTATTTCCTTTCTCTTTATGGGATAAAGCTAAAAATTGGCTTCATTCTCTTCCTGCAGGTTCTATCACAACTTGGGATGTTCTAGCCCAAAAATTCTTAGCCAAGTACTTTCCACCTTCCAAAACTGCTAAGATGCGCAACGATATCACTTCTTTTATGCAGATGGACATGGAGACACTATATGAGGCTTGGGAGCATTTCAAGAAACTGCTGAGGAGATGTCCACATCATCAACTATCCGTATGGCTTCAGGTACAAACTTTCTATAATGGTTTATCTCCTACTAATCGATCTATGATTGATGCAGCAGCAGGAGGAACCATTAATCAAAAAATGGAAGGAAGAAGCCTTCGATCTGATCGATGAGATGGCATCAAATAGCTATCAATGGCAGACAGAGCGCATGATGCCAAAAAGACTAGCAGCTGTGCAGGGAGTAGATTGCGTGCCAACTTTACTAGCTGAAATTGCAGCCCTTAGAGCCGAAGTCAACAACTTAAAGGGAACAGCTATGCATGTTCAGAGCATTACTTGTGACCTGTGTGGAGGAGGACATGATACGAGCAATTGCCAGACAGGTAATCCTTTTGCTAAAATAACTGATACAGCTAATTATATTGGTAATTTTTTCAGGCCGCAATAAAACAATCCCTACTCCAACACATACAATCAAGGGTGGAGGCAGCACCCAAATTTCTCATGGAGCAATCAAAATGCAGCACAACAGCCACCCCCGAGATTCCAAGTACCTGAAAAGAAGTCCAACATGGAAGAGCTGATGGTCAAATTTATGCAAAAAACCAAGAAGCAACTATAAAAAATTTGGAAGCCAAACTTAGGCAGGACCAAACAGCAGCAATTCGAAACTTGGAGATGCAAATAGGTCAAATGGCTAAGATAATCTCCGAGAGACCTCAAGGATCCTTGCCAAGCAATACGGAGACAAATCCAAGGGAGCAAGTCAATGCTATCACCCTAAGAAGTGGTACAAAGTTAGAGGAGCTACATCAAGAAGAAAGAGACTGAAGAGCCAACTACAAATAAGGAACCATCAACTCAAATTCGTCAGTCACCAAAACAACCAGCAGATGGATGGTCTCCAGGTATACGATTTGCTGATCCAAATGTGAAGCCCTACGTGCCACCACTACCATTCCCAGAGAGACAAATACAGCATCCAGATAAGAAATTTTCTAACTTTTTTCAAAATTTTAAAGAATTTACATATTAATATTCCTTTTGTAGATGCTATTACTCAAATGCCCAGGTATGCCAAGTTTCTCAAAGAAATCTTAACAAATAAGAAAAAGCTGAAGGAGCATGAGAGAATAAATTTGAATGAAGAATGCTCAGCAATACTTCAAAATAAATTACCATAGAAGTTAAAAGATCCAGGAAGTTTTACTATCCCCTGCATTATTGATGATTGTAGTTTTGATAAAGTTTTATGTGATTTAGGAGCAAGCATTAATCTCATGCCTTTTTCTATTTTTAGGAAGCTGGGTCTAGGAGAACCAAAGCCTACCACTATTACTCTTCAATTAGCCGAGAGATCCATCAAATATCCAAGAGGTATAGTGGAGGATGTCTTGGTAAAGGTAAACAAGTTTATTTTTCCTATTGATTTTATTGTTCTTGATATGGAAGAAGATTATGATGTACCCCTTATTTTAGGGAGACCCTTTTTAGCTACTGGAGGAGCTTTAATAGATGTTCAACAAGGAAAATTAATTCTTAGAGTCCAAGATGAACAAGTTACTTTTAATGTTTTCAAAGATACTAAACATATTGATGATAATCAAACTTATTTTCTAATTGATATTATTGACAATCCATTATATGAGAATTCTGTAGAAAATAGGTTTGAGACTATAAAAGCGAGCAATGTCAAATTGAAAGAGGACTCGATCAAACATGAAAGTATTCCAATTGAAGTGGCACCGGATTGATCCACTTTAGAACTCAAAGAAAGTCAAGCTGAAGACTATAAATCAGAACTACTAGATAGGTTGTTTCTTTTCTTTTTAGTTTTGATCATTTTTTTTTCTTTTATTTTTCAGTAATTTGTTGTTGCTCTTTTACTGCTTCTGGTGTGTATTTTCAATTTTGCAGAAAAATCAATGAGAACTCAAGCAAAATTTCAAAGCTCCAAAGAACCAGACTGAACCAAATCAGGTGTATTCCTTCCTATCCTTTATTGCACCCTTTATTTTTCTTTCTCCTTTAAGACAATGTAGAATAATTAAAAAAAAAAAAAAATCATGTGTCAAGAAGAAAATCTTGAGCAAGATAAACTGGATAAGTGATAAAAGATAGAATTATTTGCTAATGAATGTAATGAGTTAAAGAAGTAGATTAGTTGGTCAACTTTTAGCAGCCTACTTAGGTCATTAAAAGATTATTAGCACTTTTTATTGCACATGCACACTAACAAGGCAAAGTAGGTATTGATTATAAGGCCAACTGAGGATTCAATTATCACTGAAAATTGATAATTAATATACATTCTAATCAAAGAAACTTGAATTTAAGGAAAGAGCTACCTGCCTATAAATAAAGTGCAAAAGACAGAGTATATGTGGATTGCCCAAAGCCTAGTAACTGGATCTCTGCACCTAGGTCAAGTGTGGAAATTCACGTAAAATGGTGAAGGAAAGGCCAGGATGCTCAGCACAGTAAAAAAAAAAAAAAAAAAAAAAAAAAAAGAAAAGAAAAGGCAGTGTGAAAGCTACCTTAATTCATGAGTATAAAATTGAGAATGTATAGAAAATTGACCAAAATAGGTGATAAGAGAAGGATACTTTTGTTCTTTTAATTTAATACTGAAATGCTAAAGTTAGTCATCACGAACACAAGTGCTATAGATCTTTGATGTACTCTAAGAAAGTTTTTAATTATATTGACTGAAAAATTTGCTTCTGAAGCTCAATGCTTAGTTAGCAGTATTTTCTAAACTTTTTGACCTTTAATCCTAGATTTTATCTTTGTGATGGATAATCTTATTGAAACATGGTATTAAATAAAACATTGCTAAGGGACTAGCAATGACTAAGTTTGGGGTGTGATAAGTGGTAAAAATATACTAATAAAAGTATTAAATTATAAAATAAATTAATTCTATTTTATTAAAAATTGATACTTTTATTAATCTTATGTAGGAAAGAAGGCCACCAATGTGAAGATCTTATTTTTCTAATTTCAGATGAAATAAATTTCAGCAAAACGGACTTCAAACGAGCCCAAAATCGAATTTCAAAAAAAAAAAAAAATTGTCGATGCAACGCTGACGTCAGGATTTTTATGCGCGCACGGTGGACCAACCTAAAGGGCAATTCAAAAATTTCACAACTGGAATTATAAACAAAGTACCTGATGAAGAAACTGTCTTTCCTATCTTTATATTAAGAAGAATGAAGAATTTATGAGGAATAAGAAATTAAAGAAATAAGATAAATATATTAAACAGTTTTAAGTTAAATAGGAGAGAAGTGTTAGAATTAGTAGGGGTTAATATAGAAGAGAATTGATTAGGCTAATAATGTTGATGTAAGGCTAGGTTTAACTCAAACTCAAGTATTAGTAGATGGAAGTCTATTCAGAGTTTTTAGATATACATTTTATTTTCATGTATATTTGGCTTGGTGGCTTCCTAATACTTAATTCCAAGTACGCTTTGGTCAGTTGATGGTGCATTAGCAATAGACTATTAATAGTTGTATTAATGTACCTTAATGGTTCAGGATGATTGTAATTTAAAATAAATTAGATGCATTAGAAGATTTGTAGAAGACCCTCTATTTTAAAATAGTTGCGTCCAAAGTGGTACCTAAATTCTTGTGTGCATGCTTTTTATAATTGAATTCTATAATTGTGATTCATAATATACAGGTATAGTATATCAGAAGGTAAGTTCAAGCATAGATGTAACTTGGTTTTTCTGTAATTTTCATATGTTCAGACAGTTGATAATTGGAGAAGATAGCCAAGTTAAATATGCTAGAGAAGCATTAAGATAAGATTGATATAAACGTCCTCAATTGAAATAAAATTAAAAAATAGAATGATATTGATGAATATGTGCATAAGAAAAAGTGGCTACACGGTTAGCGTTAGAGTATAAGGAAGATTATAGTTCTAGATATACGAAGCTTCAAATTAGGGCAAATATAGAATAAGATATAAGAGAATTGTAGCTGATTTGAATTTGTAAAGATTGATTGTCTGACTGCTCTAATGAATAGTGGAAGAACTTGGTGAAGAAGAAGAGATGATCTTGTCGATGTCGTGAATCGATCGAGAAGAGAAAATAGAAAAGAAGAATCACAGTTTTAGTGTTATTAGATTTCAATTGAAGCTATACACTCGTTACCTCTTTACATATCTCTCTCCATTTCTTCATCCTATTTCTCTCCTCTGATCTCACGTGTCTCTTTTACAGTCTCTCGTCTCTGATGTTTTTAATGGCGACAGGAATCTCTTTTTATAAGGATAGGAAGAGTTTTTTGGTTTGCCTTCTTATAATAGATTCATTAGAAAATGAGGTTTAGAGATACCTGTAATGCAAATCATTCAAATTTGAGAATCTTGGATAATTTCTGGAGCGTAGTTAAGTTGATGTTATGATACAGAGATGGTCCAGAAGACTGTTTGTCAAAAAGGATAGCCAGTTAGTAAAATAATTCAGATTCAATTGTCGGATTGTTGATGCAGTCATGATGGACTTAAACCGTTGGAAACAGTAGCAGAGGAATTCTGGGCATCCTGTATTGTTCATGGTGATTGGTGAAATATTAGTGTTCTGAGTTTGTAGTTGTAAACTGTCGGGTGTATGAAGTATGCAGGCTTTGGGATTGATCGGGAGTTCAGTGATCCATATCAGTGCTTCTTTATACGATCGTTGACTGATTAAGGATCTCAGTTGAAAAGCCGCCCATTGATATCTAGCAGATAGATGTCCCAAATTCTCCGTCGGACATGGCGGGAGCCTGGTTGTGCCAAAGTGACGCTTGGAATTGCAGTCCATCGAGTGGTTTAATGTTGTTGAAATTTTTGATTGCCGGTTTAGATGGTCAATCGTGATTTAGCGTCGGCAAAAAATGGCTGAGACGTGTTAATTGACTGAATAAGTTACATTTGTATTTTCGCTAATTTTTTTTTTTTTTTTTTTGAATTAATAATTATGGGGTTTTCTTCGATTGAAGTCCTGATTTGTCTGAAATTGTTTTCTCTAAGATAAGAAATAATACTTAGATTTCAGATTGGTGCTTCTTTACTACATAGGAATTATTTATAAGACAATATAAATTTTTTAATAAATAGAGATTATTTATTTTATAATTTGAATACTTTTATTTTAGTATGATTGTTTATCACTTTTACAACTTCTTATAACTTTGGTCAGTTATCAGGTCGTCCTTAGAGTATTTTTTATATTTACTACTATGTTTCAATAAGGAATAATCCATAAAAAGTTATAGAAATATCGTAGATTTAATGGTGTCGGAAGGAAGGTTTTCATAAAAATGACATGCTGAAATAAGGTTCATTGATGAAGGCTTTCGAGATATAGCTAAACTTGTTATTAGGTCAGTGTAGATATATTATATAATAATTTTCTTAGAGATATAAGAGATGATATGTTGTGTATTCGAGTGTAATGAAATATGATAATTTAGCGATTTCAGATTATTAAAGTAGAACAAAAAGTAAATTCTTCCAACTTGTTGACATGTTATGATTTGGGTATATTTTTTTTTCGTATACTTACTCAGGTTGTAATATTGACTCATGTGCATTATGGTATTCATTTCACAACTGAGATTGCTTTTTCTCTCTTTTTTTGTTTTTTTTTTTTATGCTAAGCATTCTAGGTCTTTCTTCACCAGTTTTAATCGTGAATTATCTATATTGACCTAGAGTGCAGAGAACTTCGCAGTTACTAGCGCTTAGACAATCCCATATTATTGTCTTTGCACTTTATTATAGGGCAGGTAGCTCTTCCTTAATTAAATGTTTCTTTGAATTAGAATGTATATTTAATTACTAATTGTTAGATTGGATATAACCTGGAATTCCCAGTTGGCTTGATAATCTAAGTAAGCATACTTTATCTTGTTAGATGTAGCATGTGAATAAAAAGTATATTAATCTTTTAGCTGACCTAAAGTAGGCTGCTAAAAAGTTGACCAGAACTATTACTTTTTTAACTCGTTATCTTATTCTAGACACAATAATTCTATCTTTTATCACTTTATCATAGTTGTATCTTGCTCAAGATTTTCTTCTTTGATGACTACATGATTTTTTTTTTTTATAATGTATTTCTAAGCATTATCTTAAAGGAGAAAGATGATAAAAGATAAAGGGTTGCCAATAAAAAGATGAAGGAATACCTAATTTGGTTTAGTCTGCGTTGGTTGTGGGAACTATTGAAATTTGTGCTTTGGAAGCTCTCAGTGATTTTTTGCAAAATTATAAATATACACTCATGAGTAGGTAGAAAGAGTAACCAGATATTAGTAGGAAAATAAAAGAAAAGAAAGAATGTTCAAAATAAAAAAAAAGAGAACCAACCTATCTTAGTAGTATGATTTATAGTCTTTTTGCACGTTGAATTTCTTGGAATTCTAAAGTAGATCATATCCGGATGCTAGGGACTTTCAATTGGAATACTTTCATGTTTATACGAGTTTCTTTTCAATTTGACATTGCTCGCTATTTTTATAGTGCTCAAACTATTTTCTACGAATTTCATATAATGATTGTTCCAATAATATCAATTAGGAAAATTAAGTTTGATTATACATGCAGTTATGTTCTAGTTATTCTTTGAAACATTTAAAAGTAATTGTTGATCTTAGACTGCTAAGAATGAAATTTTCCTTATTACGCTAATCTATTAGCTTGCCTCCGCACGATACTGTAAAAGAAGGTCTTCCATAAATTAAGGGTAACAAGGATTGTTTTTTGCATATCACGAAATGATAAATTCAACGTGGAAAAATAGAACTGTGTTTATCCGTGTTAGATGCATGCGCAGTTTAATGGACTATTCGCTCAAGATATATCATCTAGACGAGGTGTGGATATTTATGTAATGGATTAATCGGCTATAGAGTAGATAGTCATATGGTAGGAGTACTTTGGTTCTCCTAACCCAGCTTTCAAAAATAGAAAAAGGCATTGAGATTAATGCTTGCTCCTAAAGATATAAAACTTATCAAACTACAATCACCAATAATGCAGGGGATAGTAAAATTTCCTGGATCTTTTAACTTCTGTGGTAATTTTTTTAAAGTATGTGCTGAGCATTCTTCATTCAATTTATTCTCTCATGCTCCTTTCAGCCTTTTTCTTATTGTGTTAAGATTTTTTTTAAGAAACTTAGCATACCTGGGCATTTGAGTAATAGCATCTACAAAAGGATATTAATATGTATTCTTTAAATTTAAAAAAAGTTAGAAAATTTCTTATCTGGATGCTTGATATTTATCTCTCTGGAAATGGTAGTGGCAGCATACGTGGGCTTCACATTTGGATCGGCAATCATATACCTGGAGACCATCCATCTGCTGATTGTTTTTGTAACTGAACAAATTTGAGTTGATGGTTCCTTATTTGTAGTGTGGCTCTTCAGTTCATTCTTCTGATGTGGCTCCTCTAGCTTTGTACACTTCTTAGGGTGATAGCTATTGACTGCTCTTGGATTGGTCTCCGTGTTGCTTGGCAAGAATCCTTAGAGGTCTCTTGGAGATTATCTTAGCCATTTGACCCATTTGCATCCAGTCTTTGAATTGCTGATTCGTGTTTGGTTCTGTCTATTGGTTGGCTTCCAAATTTTTTATAGTTGCTTTCTAGTTTTTGCCATAAATTTGACCATCAACTCTTCCATGTTGGACTTCTTTTTAGGTACTTTGGAATTTCGGGGTGTAGACTGTTGTGTGCTGCATTTTGTGATTGCTCCATGAGAATTTGGGTGCTACCTCCACCCTTGATTGTATGTGTTGGGAGTAGGGATTGTTTTTATTGCGACTAAAAAAATTACCAATATAATTAGCTGATATCAGTTATTTTAGCAAAAGGGATTACCATTATCTGGCAATTGCTTCGTATCATGTCCTCCTCCACACAGGTCACAAGTAATGCTCTAAATATGCATAGAGTATTCCCTTTAAGTTGTGACTTTCAGCTCTAGGCTGCAATTTCCAGCTGTAAGGTTGGCACGCAATCTACTCCCTGCAGCACTGCTAGTCTTTTTGGCATCATACATTCTATTTGCCATTGTAATGCTATTTGATGCATCTCATCGATCAGATCGAAAGCTTCTTCCTCCATTTTTTGATGTAAGTGGGTTCTCTATGCTGCTCACTAATCAAGTCAGAATGATTAGTAGGAGAATAAACGATGTATAGAAAGTTTGTACCTAAAGCATACAGTAGTGA
>QRFJ01001501.1:297387-395059 GCA_006176705.1 Cocos nucifera
CAGGCCTAGTAAAACTATTAATATTTATTATTACCCTTTGGTTCAGATGTAATTTAAATAAATATTAATGCATTAATTTTGTGAAACCCTCTAATTAAAATACGTTGCGTCCAAAGTGTACAAAATTCCTGCATGCATAATGAATTCTAATTTGATTCATAATATAAGTATATAATCAAGAAGTATTAACATAGATGTACTTGGTCTTGTTAATATTTATGTTCATGATCAATTATAGAAAATGCCAGTAATCTAAAAGCATAAGATCAGATTTATATACTCCTCATGAATAAAATTTAAAAATAAATGATATTGAATATTGCATAAAAAAAGTGGCTACACCTTAGCCTTAGTAAAAGAAAATTTAGTTCATGATAACAAGTTCAAAAATAGCAAATAAAATAAAAAGTATAGAGAAATTAGACTGTTTGATTGGTAAAATTGATTGTCTGCTGCTCTTGATGTGGAGAACTTGGTGAAGAAGAAGAGGCTCCTTGATCGATGTCTTGATCATCGAAAGAAATAAAAAAAAATCAAAAATCTTTTTTTATTTTTCATAAATCACTCTTACCTCTTTCTACCTCTCTCCTCTCCCTTTCTCTCTCTCTATTTCTCTCTCTCTCCCCGTCTCTCTTTTCGTCTCTCTCTGATTTTTTCACGACAACAAACTCTTTTTATAGATAAAGAGTTTGATTTCCCCTAAATCCATCAAAAATAGGTTTAAGACTCCCAAAACAACATCAAAATTTAAGATCTGGATAATTCTGGCGTTAGATGTTGATCAAATGGTCCAAAAATACTCAAAAATCCCTTAAAATAATCCAGATCAAGTCGGATTTAATGCCAGTCATTGGATCAACCGTTGGATCGAATCTGGGCCATCCGATCGTGTTGAAATAAGTCTTCTGATCTTTAGTTTAACGTCGGTGATGAATCTCAGCCGTTTGGATCTTGATCGGGAGTACAAGATGCCATCCATCAGTGCCTTCTTTTCGATCGTACTGATTAAGCTTCAGTGAAAACCGCCCATTGATCAAGCCAGAGATGTCCCAAATCTCCGTGGACATGGCGGGAGCCCGGTGTTGCATGGACCGCCGCATTCTTCAGCCAATCAGAGCGTGTGCCCTTATTTTCAATCCTCCAGGGATGATACTCTACTCATTCACTTTATTACTTGATCGACTGGTGCACTTGTCATAGCTATAAATTAGCACGCATCAATAGCCAACATACATCTCAGAGTTTCGAATAGCTAGGAGATCGAGTTATGGTATAGTCAAACTATAACACCCTCAAGGTGAACTGTCGATGCACCTCAGGTCAAAGAACTAGACACACCACTACAGCTTCGAGCTAATCATCGACGAGAAGGTAGGCTTCCTTATGACTGCTTGAGGTGGTCACACTCAGTACTCTCGTTCTCTAATGAGTACCTATACTCTCATTCCGGTGTCTCTATACCATAGTTTCAAGACTCATATATCCAAAAGAAGCGATCGTACATCAATATTTTGGATCAATCACCATCCTCATGATGATCCTACAGTCAGAAGCATTTTATGAGTTAATAATGAAAATTCATGTCTTAAATTTTCAACTCTTAAAAATATAAACTATCATTACCATTAACTCAAGAGATGTATCACAGACACTTTTAAATATACACTATGATAGAAAATAATTTATTTTATTATTTATAGTTAAAATTATAATTTTATCCTTAGAAGTGTATTACAAGTGTCAACCAATCTGGCTTCTAAGGCATACATATTTAACAAACTCCCACTTGACCTAAAGCCAATTGACTACAAATCTAAGTTTCATCTTCTCAAGGTGGGCTTCGATCTTCTGCTGGCCTAATGGCTTTGTAAGTTGATCTGCCGCATTATCTACGGAGTCGACTCTCTTGACCTCGACGTAATCTTTCTCAAGATAATCGCGGATGAGGTGGTATCGTCGCTCGATGTGCTTGAATTTTTTGGTGAGACCTCGGCTCCTTAGCAAGGGCTATGGCACCATTATTATCGTAGTACAGAGGAATGGCATCACTTCGATCTCTATGGCAAACTTCTTGTATTAGAATACCTTCTTTGTGGCTTCTGACACAGCGATATACTCTACTTCCATGGTGGAATCTACTATCACTATCTGCTTGAAACTCTTCTAACTGATAGCACCACTATTACATACAAACAGACTCTCAGATGTCGACTTTCGATCATCTATATTGAACATAAAATCCAAGTCTGTATACCCTTGGACTTGGAGTTCTCCATTACCAAAAACCAACATCATATCCTTAATTCTTCTCAAGTACTTAAGGATACATTTCACAGAAGTTTAGTGTTCTTCATCTAGATTCGACTGATATCTGCTCGTGACACTCACAGCATAGGCTATATCAGGTCGTGTACATAACATGGCATACATGAGGCTCCGTATTGCTTAAGCATAAGGATCTTGCTCATGTGTTCAATCTTCTCAGGTATGTTGGGACACATTTTTTTAGAGAGATAAATGTCATATTTGAAGGGTACCAATCTTCTCTTGGAGTTTTTCATGCTAAACCTCTTTAGCACTTCCTCTATGTACATCTTCTGTGAAAGATCTAGCATCCTATTTGGTCTATCTCTATAGATCTTAATTCCTAGAATAAAGGATGCTTCTCCTCGGTCATTCATGGAGAATTCTTTAGATAACCACATTTTAATTATGGTCAACATGAAAATATCATTTTCAATAAGGAGGATATCATCAACGTACAGTACGAGGAAGACAATAGCACTCTCACTGACCTTTTTGAAAATACATGATTCCTCCTCATTCTTGATGAAATCAAATAATTTGATCACATCATTAAAATGAGTATTCTAGTTTTGAGATGCTTGCTTAAGTCCATATATGGATCTTTGCAGCTTACATACTTTATGATCAACATCACTGGATATAAAAATAGATATCTTTCTTAAGGTATCCATTTAAGAATGTCGTTTTCACGTCCATTTATCATATTTCATAATCGAAATAGACTGCAACAGCAAGCAATGTGCAGATGAATTTTAGCATGGCTACTGATGAAAAGGTATCCTGATAGTCAATTTCTTCACGCTGACTATATTCTTTTACCACTAATCTAGCTTTGAATGTCTCCACATTCTCATCTACACTAATCTTTCTCTTGTAGATCTATTTACACCCAATAGATACTATACCTTCAGGTGGATCTACCAAGGTCCAAACTTGGTTTGAGTGCATCGAGTCAATTTTGGACTTCATTGTCTTTAATCATTTCTCGGAGTCGATATCTAATATCGCCTCGTTATAGGTTTTGGGATCATCATCATGAATCCCATTACCTACGAAAAATATTTTCTCTACTTTCTCTGAAATAGTACCTAAGTACCTCTCAGAGGGACGAAAAATTCTTTTCGATCTACGAGGTGGAGGTGGTGATTGTATTGGCTCAACCTGATTTGGTTCCATAGGATCCTTAGCTTGTTGCTCTTATGAGATTTTCTCCTCGAGCTTGATCTGCTTTCTAATGCCACCATCTTGAATAAACTATTTTTCAAGAAAAATGGCATGCCAACTCACAATCACATTATGGTCTTCTGAAATGTAGAAATAATATCCTAATGACTCTTTAGGATATCCTATGAATCGAGCTCTAAAGGACCTATAGTCTAACTTGTCTGCTTGTTGTCTTTTGACATGAGCCAGACAACCCCAAATTTTAAGATGACTCAGACTTGGTTTCTTACCATGCCATATCTCATACGGTATGGTAGGAACGATTTAGAGAAAATCCTATTCATTAAATATATAGCAGTTAACAGAATATGTCCCTAAAGAAAATCAGGAAGGTCTATGAAGCTCACCATGGATCGGACCATATCTAATAGGGTCTGGTTCCTCCATTCTAAAACTCTATTGAGTTGAGGTATTCCAGATGGAGTCTATTGAGAGACTATGCCATATTGCTTGAGATAGTCCAAAAATTTCAGACTAAGGTATTTACCTCCTCGATCTGATCGAAGAATCTTAATGAATTTTCTACTTTACTTTTTAACTTCATGTCTGAATTTCTTAAACTTTTCAAAGGCTTCAGACTTGTATCTCATAAGATACTCATATCCATATGAAGATAAATCATCGATAAAGGTTATGAAGTAGATAAAGTTGCCTCTAGCCAGCACATCAAATGGGCTGCACACATCAGTATGTACTAGGGCAAGTAGTTTCGTGGCCTTTTCCCATTGTCCTACAAAAAGAAAGCTTAGTCATTTTGCCATGAAGACATGAATCATAAATTGGATATGACTCAAAAGTCAACGGACTCAATAGCCCAATTTTCTTCAATTTGTTAACCCTATCTTCTGCTATATGACCTAGCCTTAGGTGCTATAGATACCTATCATTTAGACTATCCCTAGGTCATTTTAATCTTATGGCATCCATATTTTGCTCAATATTAAAGATAAATACATTAATATGTAACTGGCAGAGACCATTAATAAGAAAATCACTTGCAATTTTATTTCTTTCATAAAGAATATTATAATGGTCCTTAAGAAAACTAATTACATAGCCTTCTTGTGCTAAATATGAAACAGAAATCAAATTTTTGCTTGTAGCAGGCACATAATAATAATTCTTAAGTACTAAATCTAAGCCAGACGGTAGTCGAAGATGGCAGATTTTCACGACCACAGCAGCAATCCTTGCTCCATTTTCGATGTGTAGGATCATCTCACCATCCCTCAGCCTCCTACAATCCTTAAGATCTTATATGAAAGTGCACAAATAAGCACTAGAACCAAAGTCAAGCATCCAACTGGATGTAGAAGAAATCGTAAGGTTAGATTCAATAATGAGCATACCTCCAGAAGGACCTATCTACTTCTTATTCTTTAGGATGGTAAGGTATGTAAGGTAGTTCCGCATTCAATGACCGTCAGTATTATAATGAAAATACTTTTTTTCGTCAGTGGTCTTCTTCTTCAGCTCTGCCTTCTTTTTATTTCCATCTTCCACCTTCTATTTTTTCATAGACTTCTTCTTTTCAAAAGACTTTCTCTTGGAAGAAGTCCATTCCATAGCAAATACTGAGCCTTTAGAACCTTTCATAAAAAGCTTAGCAATAGTCAGCATATTCATAAGCTCGACCAGAGTATTCTAAAGTTTATGCATATGGTAGTTCATGATGAACTGCCCATACGCATCAATCAAGGATTGTAGAATTATATCATTCTATAAATCCTGGTCTAACTTCACTCTGAGCTTCTCAAGCTCTTCCAAGTCCTTGATCATCATCAGACAATGACCTTGGACTGACTGTCCATCATGCATTTTAGTCTTAAATAGTCATTTAGTGATTTGATATTTGACTACGTGACTCTATTCACCAAATAACTCTTACAGATGAGCCAACATTTGGTGGACAGTCTTGATATCTTCATGTTGGCACTGAAACTCATCAGACATTGAGCCCAATATATAGTATCTAACCTTATTATCTTCATCCATTCATTTATCAAGAGACGCTCTCTGTTCAGTGGACGGACGAGCTGGTAAGGTGAAGGGATCCTGGTCCAATACATGAGCAACTTCTCAGAACTCAAAATGATTTTGAAGTTTTAGAGCCAATCGTTATAATTAGGGGGGTGTCCAGGATATAAGCTAGTGGATTGGACGCAGATATTTTTCTTTTTTCTATAGAGAGTCAAAGTTTCTAGTTAAATTTTATAATTAAGACTTAATCAATTTATTTAGGAGTTTGATTTTTAAATAAATTAGTTTTTACTATTTTCTCGGATCCCTATACTCTCTTTATAGAGATGTGAAAATCTCCATGATTATTGATTTTTAGTCGATGGTGTAGTCCCACCAACTAACTCATCATCTCACCTAACAGTTATTGATGATGGGTTAGTTAATGAGTGAACAATTCTTATCCAATGATTCTCTAATCATAATGTACCTAAACTTGATCTCTAATTCATGAATCTTACCGTGTCTGGAATATTGATCCACTCCTTAGTTAAGTCTGACCCATCATTTATATAGATTGGATTCCTAATTGGGTCTCTCACCATATTCAAAATATTGAGCCTAATCCATCCTCCAGCCCGTAGCATCCAATGTCTAATAGACATGATTGCATCTTTCTGGTGCAACTGAACCACTATGACCAATCAAGAACAATCAACCTCAGAAAGGGCCCGCACATCTATAATGGTGGAAGACCTTGGACTTAATCTTTTCTTAGAAAGATTTGATTTAGGTCTCTTTAAACTAGACTTATCAATAGTCTATAACAATTATGACTAACCTAGTGGCATGGGTTAGCTCGATTATTGTTAGCCACCTTAGATCAGGACTAGATCGATACAGATATGGATTAGGTAAGTGAGACCGATGGAAGGGATATGCCAATTAACTCGATAAGAATGCATTCAGAGTCGAGTAGCTTCCAATTAAAAACCAGTCGGATCGTATCTGCCAAACTTACCTTAGACACCAAATTATTGAGCCAGAACCAATTAGGGTTAGCCTACAATCCAGACTCTAACCTCTGAGCCTAATTAGGTCTTGCTTGATCGATCACTCATGTGACTCGATCTTGACCCAGACTTAATCCTATTAGGCTGGTCAATTTAAGCATTGTTGATCCCATCTAACCAACTCTTGATTCGGTTTGATCAACCGCTTAGACCTAATTGAGCTACCCAAGCCCGAACCCAGTATTATGAATATGTCTTAGATCTAAAAATTCTTAATTTTAGATCTAATTATATATTTCATAATCTTAATTCTTAATTAAGTTTAGGGTTCATAAATAAAATATGTATAATAAATCCTAGGATTTAAGGATCTAGGGTTTTGCAGAAAGTAAGTTTTGAATTTTTGATTAAGGACGAACGCGCAGCACCCCTACACATCATAAGAACATCCCATCGAATGGGAGGAGAGGGCCTTTAAATCCTTACTTCATTCTTATGACTGGACGGCCAAGAGGAAATGCCTTAATCAGGAAACATGATAAATCTACAAAACTAGTTTTAGATCTATATCATATATCTCATATAAAAATTAGATCTAACTCAAATGGCATATTTTGCATACATCTCATGTATCGATATCATGCATATTTTTAGATCTAAATTATCTCATAATAATCTAAAAAATTAGATTTAAATTTGATCTATATCAAAATAAAATTTAATCTAGATAACTTTGTAGAACTATTCTACAACTAGTCTAGACATGCATCAATCATATCTCATATGATGTTTAAAATTAAATAAATTATTTTTTACTATTTTTTAGATATTAATTATAATAATTTATAATATTAAAAAATAATAAATAAATAGATCTAAAATTATAATTTAATCAAATTAAAATTATGATTATGCAAGACTATTACTATAGAACTATTCTATTCCTAGAACTAGTCATGCATATTTCTCATAATCTTAGATCCAAATCATTATTTAATTTTAATTTTTTTTAATTTTAGATCTGATCACATCTCATGTGACATCTAAAATCATCTTATTTTATCAAATTAAAATAAATTTAAAATCAGATCTAAATGAATTTAGAACCTCTGGACTCTGATACCAATTGAAGAAAAAAGTCTTATTTTTTGGATTAGATTCGTTCAGATCTAATTGGATCAAAAAAGATATTTTAAAAAAAATTTCTCTGAGATCCTAATCAAATTTGAGATTTTTTAGATCTGATCTTATTGATCTAATAATAAAAATTAAAATTAAAATTAAATCTAATTTAATTATACCTTTATTTTGAGTAATCCAATTATCCTGTGATAATCCCGATGTTTGCCTGAGGTTCTGGATGTAGCCATGCAAGCGCCTGACCTCTACCAATATCCACTCATATAGGATCTGGAGATCTTCTTCTTCTCAATCAATTCTTCAAAAATTTGATCTGGATCTGATCTTAAAGATCTTCAAAACTGCTTTTGAAGAACAGTCGTTATCTCTTGCAGTAGTACTGCCTTTTTTCTTTCCTGGTGCCTTTCACTTGCTTGGATTGCACCTTGTTCATGCCCAAAAGCCCTTGGGTGTGGAGAGGAGAGAGAGGACCAAAGGGTGGCATGGAGGAGGAAGAGAGGCTATGTGGCATGGGCCAAAGGTAGAAGCATTAAATTCTAGGTGCAGACAGAATTTATATAGACCCTACTGTGCCATGCAGTGCCACATCATCATGGCCAATTATGACCCTTTATGCAATCAGATCTAAATCTGATTGGTGAGATGATATCATCTGATCTAATTAGATGAGAGACCCTCAAAATTCTCCTAAGGTGGTGCCAAGACTGGGTCAAACAAGACTTCTTGGCACCACACAGTTTAATCCCCTAAAGCAACTTGGAGTCCCATTTGTATGGGACTCCATTTTTTATCCTCATGGGGTGCATGCCTCCTTAGGCATGCACCCCATTCTTGTCTGCTTTTTAGTAGGGGGACAAGTCCTCAGGTACTCTTCTATGGATGCATGATACATGGACAGAAGTCTAAGTATCCAGGGTCAATATTTGACCAATATCCGAAAATAGGAATTAGCAGGTGATCGAAAATGGCAGGTATTTTTTTAAATTTATCTCATAAATTAAGATAACTCTTTTTTGATCTGAACAAGCTCCAGTCAGACTAAGTAAAGATTTCTGAGTGAGTCCAAACACATTTGGCTCAGTCGATACAAGCTTTAATGATTGTTAAAGGAGAACATTAGGCTCAATTATATGCTAGCACGATTTTTTTGAACCTAATTGAATCTTATTGAAATCAATTGAACTGGGTTAATCTAATTGATGACATCCAGATCTAAATTCTTATTTGTATGATTCAGTTAGGTTCAGTTCCATATAGTAATAGAATATGTCGTGATCTCTATCATCGACATCATCGAAATAACTTTCGATAGATTAAAACTTTTTTGATTTAGACAACTAGTATGATCGATCATCCAAATCATTCTAATTGCTTTCAAAATCTGCCAGTGACACCTAACAGTATATGATGGCAACCCATCAGAACTAAAAGCGAATCTCTCGGTGTAGTTACCTGTGTGATTAAGTTCCTCTATCTTGAGCTCCGACCGAATTAGAGTTAAGGTGATCTCGTCAAATCCTAATTTTCATCATATGAATTAATCATTCGATTCAAGTCCAATGTGAAATCCTAATAAAAACTCTTTCTATTATTTTACTCTGCCATGGTCATGGGCTTATGGACTTGATTCTCATGATCATCATAGGACTTCTCCTCATCTACCGAGATAAATAGATCTCGTATTGGTGCAATCCAATTTCTATAATGAACATGCTATAGCCAACATACACCTCAAAGTTTCGAATAGCTAGGAGATCGAGTTATGGTGTAGTCAAACTATAACACCCTCAAGGTGAACTGTCGATGCACCTTAGGTCAAAGAACTAGACACACCACTACAGCTTCAAGCCAGTCATCGATGAGAAGGTAGACTTTCTTATGACTGCTCGAGGTGGTCACGCACAGTTCTCTCATTCTCTAATGAGTATCTGTACTCTCGTTTTGATGTCTCTACACCATAGATTCAAGACTCATCTATTCAAAAGAAGCTATCGTATACCAACCTTCTGAATCAATCACCATTCTCATGATGATCCTACGGTCGGAAGCATTTTATGAGTTAATAATGAAGATTCATGTCTTAAATTTTTAACTCTTGAAAATATGAACTATCATTACCATTAACTCAAGGGATGTATCACAGATACTTTCAAGTACACACTATGATAGAAAATTATTTATTTTATTATTTATAGTTAAAATTATAATTTTATTCTTAGAAGTGTATTATAAGTGTCAGTCAATCTGGCATCTGGGTACACATATCTATCATGGAGTCCATTTGAAAGAAGAGTAGCTAAAGAAGTTCATCGGAAAGGAGCATGGCTGAAGGAGTGCGTCGAGAAGGAGCACTACTGAAGGAGTCCATCCGAAAAGACCATGGCTGAAGGAGTCCATCTCGAAGGAGCATGGCTAAAAGAATCCATCGTTTATAATATGGGACTTCATCTATCTTCGAAATTTATCACCAATCAAAGTCAAAAAAACTAAGCTTTGGCCCTATGACTCATTCTAACTCAAAATGTAAGGTTAGTAAAATAATACTTCTCCTTTACTATCCTAGATCATCAAGCCAAACTTCAATATGCTTTTGGCAAGTTCTGCAACATAGACCTATGGTTAAGAAGATTAGCGAATTCCTGCAGAATAGAGGTCGATAACCAAGAACTTCGGTAGGGGTTATTTTGCCCCCAATAGTACCTATTTACACTATATCTAGGCCGACCATGATCAAAATCAATACACCAAGGAAAATATAGGCCAAAACTCTAAAGATGAAGGCATAGTGAATATGGTGTCTATCCAAGAAAATGAGAGCTCTTGGTTTAGGACAAACTATAGTATAGTGAAGTCTAAGGATGTAGGTTCGCTAATGGTTTTATCTATCTATGCATGGGAGGAGTGGTCAAACTGCTTGCCATACATGAAAATAGTGGCCAAAGTGCGGTAGCATTATCTTTTATATATGACGATAATGTGCCATGTGATATATAATAATGAGGATAAATATCTAATATGAGTAGTGTAATAATTCAGGATTTTATCTAAAAAGATTAGTCAGAAGATATTATTCAAATTTCTTAATCTCATATGGGTACCCAACATCTCCCTGATGAAAAATCGACATGGGACTAAATACACACCCATACAAGTCCTCACATACTTTTCTATTTAAGCCTTACCATCCTCACTAGGCTAAGGGTTCAAATCTATTTAAATATATTCATAAGAACCATAATTAGGTTGTAGTTTGCCTCAATAAGCATGTGCTATAGTGTTCCAATCTATATGGACTATGATTCGGATCCATTTCAATGCCATTTGTTACAATTTAGGCCTCACCTAAAAAAGTTAGTCAAAAGATATTATTTGGATTTCTTGATCCTGTATAAGTATCTAAGATGTCCTTAATGAATAACTGACATAGGACTAAACATGTACATACATAGGTCCTCATAAGAGGTGGCACCTATATTGCCAATTAAGAAAAGCTACTTATAAATATCAAATTATAATATGAAAAGAAAGGACTCTTCTATGAGAATGGAGACGTATAAGCATTCAAAGTGAATTCATTATCTCTTCATGGTAACCATCAAATTCATTAAAGGCTCTTTTATTTGATGTTGTTGATAAATCATACATTTATGACTACTAGAGGTTATCCTAGCAAAAGCCTTCCTAGCTGCTTTAATGTTGAGGAATTATCTAATCTATGCATGCAAGGAGAAAAAGATCTTATTCTTATCTATGCATAGCCTTTTATTCATAAATTATTTTGATATCTATTCTTCCATAGCATCCAATAATGGTAGGAAAGCATGAGTTTTTGAACAAGATAGATAGGCTATAATTTAATGAATACATAAACAAAATTTATGTTGCATGTTATAATCCATGAGAAATCAAAGTACAGCATTTAACTAAAAGGCTGACCCTTTTTATAATGAATTAAGTAGCCATAATAAGAATCATTACACTTTCCATATTGGAAGCATTATATGTAAAAAAGAAATCACTACCTGTGTTGATAAAAGAGGCCTAGTTTAACAAAAGAAGAAAGATTGGCATAATGGATTTTAGATAATAAAAATTTTAGCTAATCTTAGATTAAATTTTACTATGCTAGTAGAGTGTTGTTGTTACCAACTTCTTAAGTGAAGTTTAACCTTTCCCTTTCCTCACCCGCTTCTCTTACTTTCTTCATCTTTATTTTTCTTTGATTAGACCCTAGCCTACTCCATACACCTGCATTCGCATAATATATCTCCTAGTCTGCTACTTCTTCACAATTCCTAAACAAAAAATCATGCATTTTATTTCTTATTCTCTTTATAAGATAAGAGCCTAAAGGCACCTTCTATGTTGGTGCTTTAATTGACTTTTTTCTTAAAGCATAAATGCCTAATTAAGCAACAGTTTTAGACTGAAAAATATTTTTTTAGATTGACCTAACCAATTTTTTGGCCTTATTAGAAGATATTTGAGGCATAATTTATTTAGTGATGCTTGTTTCTGTTCATTTCATTCACTCAAAACTTCCCGCTACCATGTAGTTATAGGATTGATATAATTCATAAGAAAAAAAGGGGGTTGATTGAACTAAAATTTGCCATGCCAACATTATTTGGGTTTGAAGAACTTTTGTTACTTTGAGTACACTACTTGGTAAGTTCATGAAAAATAATCACCATATTTTTATTGAGTTGTTATCATAGAAACATCAATCTTATCTGTTCCTTTTCCCTTTGTTCTAATAACTTAACCATCAACAATTAGAATATACAACATCCCGGTTAAGGTGTCATATGCTCTAGTTTTAATTTGATATAGGTATGTAAAATGAGGTCCCTATTGAGTTGAATTCACAAAGTCAATTCATATTGGATATTAGTGCTAGATTTAAGCCAAGCCTCATCCCAATTTTAGCATGGCTTTCTCTTATTCTAGTGCCATCATCTAGTATATCCTTCAAGATGCTTACTCTCAATGCAAAACAAGCCTTCGATCTTTCAAAATACATTTTTAGATAAAAAAGATTTAAAAAAATATATATTTCCTTAACTATAATATCGTTGAAAACAACTATGGAATGCATTATAATGGAAGATCTATTTCTTATATGAAAATTGAAGATATTATTTTTTATCAAATACATACAAATCATCAAGCCCTCCAATTTCTAATCCACGTTGCGCAAGCATCTAATACATCCTTTAAGATGCTCATTTGCTCTTTATGCACAAAAAAAAAAAAGAAATAAAAGAAAAGAAAAAAAAACTCTTATATCTATCAAATATATTTTTTAATATTAAAAAGAAAACATATTTTAAAATATATTTGCTTAACTATAATCTTATAATATATGAAAAAAGAGTTTAGAGCTTTTTCTTGGCTACATGTGTCACTATTGTAGATGGAATATACATCACCACTACAGATGGAGAGCTCTGAACTCCCCTCTGTGTATCATTTTATGTGGAGAGTTTCAAACTCTCCTCAGAGCATCTGGTTTGGTGTATGAAAGAGAGAAGAAAAAAGATATGATGTGTGACTTTTAAAAAAAAGTAACAGGCTGCTATGCTATCACTATCACATTTGCTCTATGTCAGTCAGGCCTGTCCATATTAACAAATCTCAGCATCTCATTGCAGGCTACTTCAACAAACCTATAGAGAGAGGAAGGGTGGAGGAAACAATGACCATGTGAACTAGGAAAAACTCTTTCAAAGACCATCCTTACCTCTTAGTTATGAGAGAGAGTGCTGGGACATGTAGGTTTTAATGGAAAAAGATATCTCCCTATTTTTAAAGGGAGGGAGAAGGGTTTAAAATGAAGGAATGAGATTGAACAAATGAACGATCAAATCTAGATCATTTTCATCTTCGTCTCTCATTCATTTTATTTATAGGAGAAGAAGCAGTGTACGAGGACTGAAGCAGTGGCGTTAGAAGAACTAAAGGAGTAAAGGTAAGTTCCCTTTTTTTTTTTTTGCTTCCATTTTTTTTTTTATTTATAAATTTCCTCATCAATTTGGCATGAGACTCATGTAAGAAACCATGAAGTATTTCTCATCAAGAGTATTGGGAGGGGGGGTTGCTACCTTAGTTTGGGCAACTTTTCACTCCCTAAAAAACATCATTTGAGGGAGATGATTGGATAGTTTTGTTGCGGATGCTACTGTCATGGTTTGGACAGCCTTCCACAAAATTAAAAAAATATGATTTAAGGGAAGGATTTTGGAGCGCCTGCTACTTTAGATGCAGTAATTTCTAAGTTCCAAAGAATAAGAAATGAATGAATGGAAGGAAGGAGGAAGAAAAATAGGAATAAGGTATCAACCAAGAGAGTGGGAGGAGAGGGGAAAAAAGATGGTCAAGGGATTGGGGAGGAATCAAGAGAGAGGAGAGAGAAAGAAAGCATAATTGATTTAAATTATTCAATTGGGTTAACGATTTTGAAATAACAAATTCGAGTTAGTGGATTAATGGGTTTGGGTTATTGGATTTTGGGCTAATGGGTTAATGGGTTATTGGGTTTTGGATTAATGGATTATTAGGTTTGGGTTATAGGGTGTCGGGCGGGTGGGTTATGAATTAGGATTTGGATTTAGGTTTTGGTTTAGGTTAGGTTTGGGGTTGGGGTTGTGATTTGGGTTAGGGTTAGGATTTTGGTTAGGGTTTGGGTTTGGGTTAGGGTTATTTGGTTTAGAATTTGAGTTGGGGTTAGGGTTAGTAGGGTTAGGGTTAGGATTAGGGTTAGAGTTGGGATTAAGGAGATTAAAGTAAGGATTTGGGTTAGGATTAGGGTTAGGTTTAGGTTTAGGATTGTAGAGCCTGGTGTGATGGAGAAGATGATTGAAACAAAGAAAACAAAGAAAATGGGGAGGAAGAGATCACAAAGGAGACAAGAAAAGGGTTAGGGTGAGGGTTACTGTGAAATATATAATGGAGAAGGTTATGAAGAGGAATAAACAAAAAAATTAATGAGTAATAGGTCGTAAAGGATGTAAAAAACTTGGATTAGAAAAGAAAAGGGCAAGAACTTATCCTAGATAAGCATTGAAGGCATCATAAGAGGATAAAGCACAGACTCAAGGCAAGGATGGAGAGAGGAAAATTGAGAGATATTACTATTAGCTCTAGTACCAAGGTGATAACTAGTCGCCATGGTTGTGAAGAAAAATTAAGAGAGGGGGATTTGAATGAAAATGGGGGGAAAAAAGGGTAAGGGAAGAGAAGCTCCAACAGCACCATGGTAGAAAAGGGAAGGAGAACTTGGATGTTGTCATCAAGAATAGAAAGGATGTGGAAGAGGAGAAGCATGGGCGAATCAAAAAGAAATTAGCCAAGGGAAGGAGGATAGCGAGATGGGGTGAGGAGATGATGGTGAGGTGGGATGGGGAAAGGATATGAGATGGAGAGGGATGGGTAGATTTAGGTTTTAAAAGTCCTAAACCATATAGAATAATTATGTGATCCAGGCCCATAAAATAGATGGAATCTATTATTTTGTATAGATATCGGCATAAAAATTCTATGCGATACTTAGTCACATAAAAAAATTATGTAAATCGAATGTATGAAACAATCAATTGTTGCCTTTTAATGAGGATGTCCGCATAAAACTTCAATGTAGGAATTATTTTCAAGAATAAAAGATAATTATCTTTTTTCTTCCATTATTTTGGCAAAAATATTGCTGCAATATCTTTTAGAAATTACTTTTTATATTTTTCCCATTGCTATTAAATTTTTTAAAACTTCTTTTAGCAAAAAAATATTGGCATGTAATTTTGTATGTAGCTTGATTTTTTCTCCTTGGAGAAAAATATGATCACTAGCCAATTACTTTGCATTTTGGTTTTCTTGTATGATTATAAAAATTTATAAATTAATAAATTTTTATATAATTAATTTGTTATTAAATTTATTATTATTATTATATAATGATTACAATAATTTAATATTTTTTTCTTCTCAAGAAAGTTTCGATTATTGTGTTGTTCATTTTTGCATCAATTGCTATCTCCAGGTAAAACTTACATTTGCATTTATAGATAAACTAACTAATTTGATCTCCACCTACATAGAATAAATTCATGATTACATTTATTATTATTGTTGAAGTTGTTAAATGATGTTAAAATATATATGTTTTTATGATATTTGTTATGTCAAAGTACTTTTAATTATTAAAAAAAATTTCTAGGTGTAACTCACTATTAAATTACTAATTTTTTGATTGATTGTAATTGTAGACATGCATTTTATAAAATTTCTTCAAAAGTTTTGGTGCAAGAGATTACCACTAAGCTCGGGCTTATGATCTATTTGAATATACTAGAATATGAGGATGAATATAGGGACCATACAAATCAAGTCTAAAGAAAGTGAGGCTGAGTTTGCCATAGATTAGTTGAAAGATCAATTTAGATTCAAGGTTGAGGATGTAAACTATTTTGATAAAGAATATTATAATTATGTGAATGAGGCAGTTAATATATCTCATGATAGTTTTGAGCTTGAGCATAGGAACTTTGGGACTATAATTTGTCTATTGAAAGATATAAGACAACCGAAGGCTTATGATGCCCCATAAGAAGAACTTGCTAGATATAGAAGAATATTTTGTGGAGATGTTGGATTGTTGGTAGGTGAAAATTCTATGTAGTTGTCTTTGTTAGAGTTTGTTCACTAGTTGAAAAAATTTCCCGCCTAACTTTCTAAGTTTATGCATATTTTTTTGTACTAGCAAAATCTTTTTTCGATATGTAAATATCCAATGATGTACTAGAAAATATGGAATATAATATTAAGTCTATTTTGTTTATAATAGAGTATTGTTTATAAAGAGATTTTTTTGGATTTACCTTTAAGTGATTTTTTTATATAAGATAATATCTTACAGTATTTTATATTTCTTTTTAAATAATTTATATACTTATACTTACATTATATTTAGCTATCTTTGAAATGGAATATACTTTAATATCATAATTATTATTAAAAAATATAATTGGAGAATCAAAGTTAGAGTCGCACGGATATAGGACTGAACAAATCTAAATACTGATAATCAATTAATAAGTGTATTGCATTTTACTTAATGAAAATGTTGGTATAATATTTTTTTATAATTTTAGATAGCTTTTTTTGATATAAATGATATTTCTATCTTTATACAATTATTTAATACAGGTTTCCATGATTCAAGCATCTATTTGGAAAGAAGATGTTTTACAATATAAAAATTTACTTAAAGAAGAAAATATCTACAATTTTGAAAAATTTAATATAGTTTCAAATAAAAAAACTTAAAGCTATTGCACATCAATATATTGTTTACTTTAATAGATAGACAAATGTACAGGATACTAATGACAATGCAGATCCTATACTACTTCAAAGATTCAATTTTATTGAATTTATAGAATTGCCATCTAGAAATTATAATGATCTTTATTTAAGAAGTATGAAGTAATATTATTCATAATAATTTAGAAATAAAAAATATTTTTATCTAATTGTTATTTATTGATTTTGTAGATATAGTTGGACATGTTACATCTATCGGATAAGTTAGTACAAAAAAGAAATTTGAAAATAGGAAATTTAAGATAGCAAATGTAACTTAATCTTTTTAACATTTATTTTGTAAAAAATATTTTAACTCTTTTTTTATATATCTAAATATAAATTACTTATGATTATGCAGTATGCAAAAAGTATCCATTATACTTTCAAAAAAAATTACAAAATAATTTAATGAAAGCATGGTCCATGATATGGAATAGATATATACAGTCATTATTATTTTGACAATAATGACCATTAGAAATATAAAGATATTTGGTATTTAAAAATATAATTAAAATAAAATTTAAAAATTATACTAAAATATTTTTTATATTTTATGTTCGTGTGGAAAATAGTATTGATGCCAGAGTTTGTTGCAGCTGGAGAAGATGAGGCTGCCGACAAGACCCGTAAGATGAAATCTAAAGCGAAGATGGGTGGCTCCAGCAAGATCCTCCGATGGTCAAGCTAGTTTTCTAGTCAACAAAAATGGAGTACTTAGAAAAATGTAAGTGAAGATGAGAGTTTAGAGAAAAAAATATATCTGAAGAATTTTTTATACAGGTAGAGCCTGTAATAGAATGAAAGTGACAGCTATAATAGAATATTAGTAGGCCACTCGGGCCACGTGGGGTTTGTTATAGAGGATGGACTGTCATTTGTCACAACTTGTAGGTGGTTGAGTTTCATTCGATGAAGTTTAGATAAAAAGCTGGAATCATCCGTGCTTGGTAGCAGGTTATTTATATTGGGATGAAGGATTCAAAGTTGGACTAGCCAAACTTGAAGGTTGGCTTCTAAGCAACAAAAGATGGGCCTACAATTGGTTGGATTCTATCGGTGCTGCCTTTGAGAGCTTTGAGGAGGTCGGTAGAGAGTGGACATGAACATTCAGGCTGGAGGTCAAAAAGAGAGGGGGTAGTGGGTTCTTTGTAGAGGACCACGGCTAGGATCTCTTGGAGGAGTTCGGTTAAAACTCTTGGAGGCTTTTAACAGTTGTATCTTTTTTTCCTTTTCTCTTACTTTTCCTATACTCAAATATTTTTAGCAATGAAAATGAATTTCTTTTTTTGTTGTACCTTTATGTCATGATATCTTTATGCATTAACACAGTCTCTGGTCGACGCTGAACCTCTTCCTTAGGGGATTCTCTTGAAGGCTATCAATAAAAAGTTAAGAAAGAAAGTTCGCCAACTTAGTAAGAAGCTGAAGAAAGCTGGAGATGAGCTCCAGAAATTAAAAAAACTATGCTGAGGCTACCATTGAAAATAATCACCTTCGACAATCCTCTAAGCAGTTCTTCAGAGAATACACTACCAAGAAGAACCATCTAAGTGCAGAACTTGAGGAAACCAGAAAGTGCGCTAGTGAAAAATCCTAGACTTTAATGGCTAAGGATTATTTTCTTGAGGCCAAACTCCATGAAGCGAGGAAAAAAAATTAACCAATTGGAGAGAGGTTTGGCCTGGGTTCAGAGTCAAGTAGAATTTGGCTGGGACTGGTCGAAGAAGTTTTTTAATCTTCAAAAGTAGCTGCATGATGTTGAAAGGGCATATAATTTCTACCGAATCGATTGGTGCAAACAGATAGATGATTATAAAAAGAAGCTTAAGATGGCAAACATCAAGATGATGCGGCTCCAAAAGCAGTTGGCGGACAAGATCCAAGCCAGTCCCAGAAGGGATCCAGAGGAAGTCACCTCTTTGACGAGAATCCTTAGAGATCTTTCAAAGAATTATAAAAAGTGTAATGCCGAACTTCTCCAGCTCAAGATCTAGATAACTTATAATGAGAGCATGGTGAAGGATGCTGAAGCCGATTTCGCAGTCCTAAGAAAAAGACTAAAAAAAGTAGAAGACGATTTTCAAAGGTCTCAAAAATTACTCAGAGAGAGCTTGGCGGCAAGATGAGACCTTGAAGAGAAGATAGAATATCTGAAGCACTCCCTTATATTAGCTGGAGCCAATAGTCCGAAGTCTGACTCTGAGTAGGACTTCATCTTTTATTTCTCTTTTTTTTTGTAATTGATCTTGAGGATCTAGAACTTTTAATTTTAATGAAATAATATTTTTTTAAGTTGTCCTTCTATGTTATATCTTGATTTGATGCTTGTTGATTTCTTTAATTTTTTGCCATGCTTGATTTTGATGTTGTTTTGAAACGATAACCGCTGCCCAATGTCTTGTATATATGTCCCCCTTGTTTATGAACAAGGGTCTTTGGGCTTGATTAGGAGCAAATACATATCTTTGTCCAGGAGGCAAAAGTTTTTATACCTATGGTCAACCTCCTATTTAAGAACTAGAGGTCTTTAATTCCCTATGGGGGTCTTCATCCATGTCAGGATGAGGTCCTCCTGTTTCTGACATGGCTAGCTTTCATCCTTGTTAGGATGAGGTCCTCTTTCTATTTCTAATAAGATTATCGAAGCACAAAAGGACCATTGAGAGGGCCTCTCCTCATTACCTCCTGTTTAAGAACTAGAGGCCTTTAATCTCTCATGGGGGTCTTCATCCATGTTAGGATGAGGTCCTTCTCCTATTTCTGATATGGTTGACTTTTATCCTTATCAGGATAAGGTCCTCCTCCTATTACTAACAAGATTGCTGGGGCATAAAAAGACCATTGAGGGGGCCTCTCTCCGTCACCTTCTGTTTAAGAATCGGAAGCCTTTAATCTCCCATAGAGATTTTCATCCATGTTAGGACGAAATTCTCCTCCTATTCTTGACATGGCTAGCTTTTATCCTTATTAGAATGAGGTCCTTCTCCTATTCTAACAAGATTGTCAAGACACAAAAGGGCCATTGAGAGGACCTCTTTCCGTTACCTCCTATTTAAGAATCGGAGGCCTTCAATCTTATTTGAGAATGAAGTTCAACTAAATTATTTCTTATCATCTCATAGTTTTGCACCAAAGATAAGAATGTTAAAGGTAGAGGATTTTATTGAGATGAGATTATTGATAGTACATTCATAAGTTTTTCGAGTTCCATGGTCGCATAAGTGTAGCCCCTCCAAGTTTCTTCAGATAATAAGTCCCCGATCGGATGACTTCTACGACCTCACAAGGGCCTTCCTAGTTTGAGGCGAGCTTTTCTTGATTTTACAGCTGTGAGATGTCTACCTGTCGCAATACCAGATCTCCAATTATGAAGGTTTAATCTCTGACTCTGGAGTTATAGTACCAAGCCACTTTCTGTTTGTAAGCTACCATTTGAATCTGAGCCTTTTTTTATTTTTCTTCCAATAGATCAAGGTTCGCTCTGAGATCTTGTGAATTATTCTATTCATTAAAGGCTTCAATTCGCGTTGAAGGAAGTCTAAGTTCAATTGGCATGACTACTTCTATTCCAAAAGCCAAATCAAATAAGGTCTCCTCAGGTGGTAACCTTTGGATGGTTCTGTAAGTCTTAAGCACATGATAAAGTTCGTCCACCCATATTCCTTTCACTCTTTCAAGTCTTGCTTTTATTTCTTACAATAGGATCCTATTTGTTATCTCGATCTTGCCATTTGCCTGCAGATGAGTTACTGATGTAAAGTGATGGAAGATATTTAGATCTTCACAAAACTCAATAAATTTTGCCCCTATAAATTGACACATATTATCGATGATTAATATTTGAGGTAGGCCGAACCTGTAAATTATCGACTTTCAAACGAAGTCTTATACTTTAGCTTTAGTAATTTTTGCTAGAGATTCGGCCTCAACCCACTTGATGAAGTAGTCCACCACTACTAGAAGAAATTTTTGTTGTTTAGACACCATGGGAAAGGGCCTAAGTATATCCATCCCACATTGTGCAAATGGCCATAGGGCACTTAAAGATGTAAGCTGAGAATCCGATTATCTTTGAATGTTGGTATTTCTCTGGCATCGATCATATTTTCTTACATAATTTATGGCATCCTGCTACATGGTCGGCCAATAATATCCTTACCGAAGTAGTTTGTAAGATAGAGATCTGGCCTCCAAATAATTTCTACATATTCCTTCATGAACTTTTCTTAGAGCATAATCAACTTTAGAAGGTCGGAGACATTTGAGGAGTGGCAAAGAATATGACCTCATGTACAGCTTATTCTCATATAAAATATATCGAAAGGCTTGATTTCTCAGCTTTCGAGCTTTCTTTGGATCTTTGAGGAGTATATCATCTTTAAGATATAAAATAAGTGGATCAATCCAGCTGGGTTCATAGTCAACCTACATTAAGTTTGAGATTCCTCTGAGCTTAGGTACTCCAAACCTCGAAGAAGACCTCTTTCGGCAATTCACTTTGAGCCAAAGTAGCTAATTTAGAGAGAAGATTGGTCCTAGTGTTTTCGACTCTAGGGATTTACTGAATGTCAAAGCTGCTAAAGACTAAAATCAGGCTTCTTACTTCTTTCAAGTACTTCTTCATGCTTTCCTTCTAAGCTTCATAATTGCTATTAACTTGCCCCACTACTAATTGAGAATCACTATAGACTTTTACATAGTCAGCTTCTAATTCTTTAGCTTTTCTCAATCCCATGATTGGAGCTTCATATTCTGCTTCATTATTTATTATGAAAAATTTAAAGCATAGCATGTATTTAGCAATAATTTCTTTTGAATTGATTAGAATCAAGCCCACGTCCACCCTAGAGGCATTGGATGAACCATCAATACATAGAGCCCAAAAATCTTTAGGAAGATCTATTCTTGCTTCTATAAATTAGGAGTACAGTCTTCTTATTGTTCAGATTCAATGAGATCTGGGATGGTGCATTCTACTATGAAGTCGATCAATATCTGAGCTTTAATAGATGATCGAGATTAAAAATTAATGTCGAACTCAGTGAGCTTGATTGTCCACTTCGCTATTCTTCTAGAGGTATCAGACCGATGTAGAACTGCTTTGATGGACTGATCAGTGAGTAGTGTGATCGTATGCCCCTAGAAATAAAGTTGGAGCTTCCTAGCTGCAAGCAACAGAGCATAGATTAGCTTTTTCAATTTTGTGTATCTTATTTCTGCATCCCTCAGAACTTGTCTTATGTAGTAGATTGACTTCTAAATTTTTGTCTCTTTCTTGATCAGGATAGCTCCAATGGTAGCAAGAGACACGGCCAGGTACAGAAACAATTCTTCACCAGATTTAAGCTTGGCAAGGAGAGGAGGTGAGCTTAAATAGTTCTTCAATTCTTCAAAGGCTTGTTGACATTCAGGAGTTCAATAGAAGTTCTTTGGCTGCTTGAGTACTTGAAAGAAGGACATGCAACGTTCAGCTGATCTTGAGACGAAGCGATTCAGAGCTACAACTTTTTCTATCAAGCATTGAATCTCTTTTATTATTTTTGGTGCAGTCATTTCTTGGATGGCTCTGCTCTTCTCAAGATTTGCTTCGATGCCACATTCTGACACCATAAATCCTAGAAACTTTTCTGAGTTTACTCCAAAAGCATATTTGGTTGGATTCAGTTTTATTTTGTACTTTCGAAGAGTGTTGAAAGTTTTTTCTAGATCGGCAATATGATTTATTGAAGTTCAGCTTTTAATAAGCATATTGTCCATATAGATCTCCATGTTATGATCGATCTGTTCTTTAAAAATCTTGTTCACCAAGTGCTGATACATCTCACTAGCATTTTTAAGCCGAAAGGGCATAATCTGGTAACAATAAAGACCACGATCAGTAATAAAAGCAGTTTTCTCCTCATCTTCTGATGCCATTTGGATTTGATTGTAGCTGGAGAAAGCATCCATGAAGGTGAGAAGCTCGTGACCTGAGATCTCATCCACCAGTTAATTAATTCTGGATAGGAGATAGCTATCATTTGAGCAAGTCTTGTTCAGATCTGTGAAGTCTATATACATCCTCCATTTGCCATTCACCTTCTTAACAAGAACCACATTTGCAATCCAGTCTGGGTAAGATATCTTCTGGATGAATTAGGCTTTGAGGAGCTTGTTTATTTTGTTTATGATAGGCTTCTACCGCTCCAGTGCAAAGCTGTGCTTCTTTTATTTTACTAGCCGATATTTGAGACCTACACCCAAGCGATATTCCATCACTTCAGCATCGATCCTGAGCATATCTACACGTACCCAAGCAAAAATATCAACATTCCTCCATAAGAAGATGATGAGCTGCTTTTTGACCTCTCCTCTCAAGTTGGAGTTAATTTGAATAGTATGATTTTCGTCTTCATCATTTAGTAAAACTATGACAAGGTCGTCAATAGGTTCCTTCCATTCTTTAGTCAAATCATCATGGGCATTCAGTCCATCTATCGGATAGAGCTTTGTTTGCTTTCCTCCTTATAGGGCAATGGTGTAGCTATGTCGTGCCAAAGTCTGATCTCCTCTGACCTCTCTGATTCCATATTCTATCAAAAACTTCACCTTCAAATAGTAAGTTGAAACTACCATATGAAGTACATTCAAGCCAGGTCGGCTAAGAATTATATTGTAGGTGGAGGGTGCCTTTACCACTAAAAAATCAACTCAAGCCTTGGACTGTTTTGGGTACCGACCTCCCATAACAAATAAGATAATTATTCCTCCCACCAGCATAGCATTGCTGGTGAACCTCACTAATGGAGAGCTTATTGGTCCCATTTGACTATCAAGTATAGATATTTTAGAGAATGTATCATAAAATAAAATATCAGCAAAGCTTCTATTATCAATCAAAAGGTGGCGTACATCATAATTAATAATATTTAAAGTTACTACAACCACATCATTGTACGAAAATTGAATCTCCTATGTATCTTCTTCAGTAAAAGCGATGGATTTCTCAGTCCTCTACTTCTTTGCTGGCTCTACTGATCTATTAGTTTCTCCCTACTGATATCCTTCAGCGATGGTGTTGATGATTCCAAGTGGGGGCCGATCTTCTTGTGGTTTAGGCTGTGGTAGGCTCTTGGTTGATCTTTCCTCTTTTTTGATCGATGTCTCAAAAAGTGATCCAGCCAACTTTGTTTGATGAGCTCCTCGATTTCATCCTGAAGCTGAATGCATTCTTTAGTATCGTGATTATGGTCACGATGGTAGAGGCAGTACTTGTTAGAATTATGACTGGTGGGGTGGGACCGCATTTTCTTCGACCTCGATAACTGCTTCTTGATCTCCACCAGCACTTGGATTTTTGGAGCATTTAGAGGGGAGTAATTATGAAATCTTCTAGAAAGAGAGTTCTGCCACACCCTTTGATCCGAGCTTCTTTGTTGACAAGCTTGAGGTGGAGTTCGAGCTCTTCTGCGCTCAGAAGGGGTTCTAGAGAGTGACCGAACTTCACTCGACTTCCTAATAGCCACGGGTTTCTTGGATTCACTCGCTTGCTACTCTCCTATGGCTTCATCATCTTTTAGCTTGAAGACCTCCTTCGCTCGAGCATAGCCTTCTACCCTGGCCAGCATGTCAGCAAAATCCTAGATACTTCTTCTTTAGAGAAAAGAGGAGATCATTCTTCTGAAGGCCATCCTTCAATGTAGCCATTGCAACGGACTGATCCAAATTTTGGACCTTCAAAGTAGTAGTATTAAAGAGACTGACATAAGCTTGGATTGACTTCCTTTTCTTTTGCTTAATACTAACGAGAAAGTTTGAATCTCATCTCTGGTGCTGGCTACTGATGAAATGAGTTGCAAATTGATGGCTTAACTAGTCAAGAAAAAAAAGATGGTACCTAGTTTGAGACCCAAGTACCAATTTCTTGCTGCTCCTTTCAGCATAGATTGGCGTCAAGTGCACCATGGAGCAGCATCATGGTTCTGAAGGCATGAAGATGGTCAATTGGATCAGTGGTCCTATCATAACTCTCAAACTCGGAGAGTTTGAAGTGAAAGGATACAGTGCAGGATTTATAGTGCTACATTCGATAAAATTTTTAAAAATAATAAAACTATAGTAAAAAAATAATTAATCTAATTAATTATCTATTGATCATATCAGAATATTAAACTCTACGCTAAGGATCTAAACATAATATGCATGCATTGATATAGATCTGAAAAATAAAATTATGCAGCAAACTATTTACTACATCTATGTATTCTGAACACAATACCTTTTCGTGAATAGTTGATCACCGTGATCTAATCGTTGTCAAGAAGATCCACTAGTCACAATGCAGCCACACAAATGGCTGACCTCCATGGATCGTCCACACGAGGCTCTTGGTCTTAATTGGCTCCCTACGAGTGCTAGCTCAACACCGAAGTCTTTCAAGGGCTATTTTGATCGAATAGCTTTGATCTTCATCTATAGGCTTTATAGATGCTTTGGGTTGTTGATCGATGTAGTACAGAAGTAGAGGATATTCTCTCTAAAATTTGGTGGGCTCACGACACTCATAGCTTACACAAACTCTTTCCGAACTCTAGGCTGAAATCCTTGGGCAGCACTCTCACCCAAACCCTGCGCACTAATTTCTCTAAAACTTTTTTCTCAAAATCTTTTTTGAATTTTTTCCATGTAGAAGGAGGCTCACAGACTAAGTATCTCTCACTTTCTCTGATGTCACATGCCCAAAAAATCCACTATTTAAATTTGCGCCAATCAGAGTCAAAATCATGTATGGAAAGATAAGGATAGGTTGGTTGTACATTTGAATTCAAATCCTGTTTGAATTCAAATGCCAACCAATTTGTTCCTATCCCCTTGGGGCGTGGAGAAAAGTTATGAGAAACTATTTCTTGTAGAGAAGAATGGGTGCAAGAAATTGGATGTGGCACAAGATAAGAGGATAGGTGGTTGCCTATTCAAATTCAAACTCCATTTAAATTTGAATGGCAACCAACCTGCCTTTATCCCTTTAGGACGTGGGATAGCTGGGCTTGTGCCCTCTATTCATGGAAAAAACAATCATGAGAATCTCATTCTCGTGTGGAACTAGGATGGCACAAACCTAGGTGGCGCAAGGGAGAAGTAGACTAGTCAAACTAGTCTATATGATATTATCCAACTAGACCAAGTCCAAACAAATTTGGCTTAGCCCAATTAGACCAGATTAAATCTAATGAATTTAGGCTTAATTAGGCTTAATTAAATTTTAATAAAATTAGGAATTGATCAAGGCCAACTTCTGATCAAATCAAGGATCAACCTTCTTAGCGATTAGGTCATCTCATAACCTAATCGGGTCAAACCCAACTGAATCCACTTCAATTGGACTTGAACTAAAAATAATTACTCAATCAAACTAAGTTAATTAGTGATCAAATTACTAATAAAATCTCTCATAAAATCAAAGTCCAAATCTGATATATCGCCAAATAATAGAGTTCATCGATATGAAATCCTAATTGAAGAGTCCCAATCTAGTGGGACTCTTGACCGCAGTGTCCGAAATGAATAGAACTTACGATCATAGAGTCCATACTCTTGATCAGAGAGTTTCAGATAAGTAGGACTTAGTATCCTAATACTATAGGACATTTGGTCGAAGAGTCCCAATCCAGTGGGACTCTTGACCATAGCCAATAGATCAGGTAGAAATCTCTAGTGTGTGTGACTCCGTAGGTTCGAACCTAAGCCGGTAGCATAGAAACCACTTTCTGTACTAATCAAAGTGACCATCTAGCAATAGTACCTAATGTTCGGATAGGTCAAATAGTCGCAATCACAATAATCAGAATCTACGCAAATATGATTACCATATAATTCATCCCTATGACCTCTATGTAATAGATAACTCAGGGTTAGACTGTCTGTCGGGAATGTGCGCTCTTCCCACATGGATTGACGTAGCCGTCGGTGATTAGCCAAGCAACAATGAAGTACTTCTCAGAGATTAATGTGGAAGCATGATCAAATAATTCAAGAAATAGAGAAGAAGAGATTTTCGGAAGAAAAGAGCTTTTATTTAGTATATATCAGCACTCTTACAATCTTGACCTATTTTCAGTAAATATACTTTACAAAGGATCAAGTCCAAGCTCATAGAAAAACTCTCCAAATCCAAACAATCCATGTATACAAAATAATAATCCATAAAAACTGAGCCGGTCCAGTTTCAGACTAAGCCGGCTAACCTGCGCCCAGTTGTGTATCATGCTAATAGCCCAAAAATGCTACTTTCTATCTGAATTTTTCTTTTAGACCTAGCCGACCCAGTCCTGAACTGAGCCAGCCCAGTTCTCAACTTAGCCAGCTCAGTCTCAGAGTGAGTCGGCCTAGTTTCTAAATTTTGCTAGAAGAGCTGATTTCTCTTTCGGCTCGCTCTCATCTTTTCATGACCTATCTTCTCATATTTTCAAGACTTGGAAGTGCCACTTCTAAGCACACATTCTCTACCTTCATGCTTTCAAGTCCTTGTAAACTCATCTCTTCTCAACAGACCCATCCATGCCACACATCTTTGAAAGCTGTCACGGAGAGTACCTTCATGAGTGCATCAAATAGATTCTCCTTAGTATGGACCTTCATCAGTTCCACTTCATCTTCCTCCATCAGCTCTCTGATCCTATGATACCTCACATCTATATGCTTTGTGCACGTATGATAGACTGAATTCTGTGCCAATAGTAGAGCACTCTGACTATCACTGAATAGTGTAACATTACTCTGCTCCACCCCCAACTCATCAATCAGCCTCCTAGGCTAAAAGACTTCCTTTGCAGCCTTCGTTATCCTAATGTGCTCGACCTCTGTGGTAGATAAGGCCGTGATTGGCTAAAGGGTTGATCTCCAAGACACCAGTCCACCATATACGCAGAAGAGGTATCCAGTAGTAGACCTCCTTGTATCAAGATCACCAGCATAATTTGCATCAACAAATCCTTCTAAAGGATCTGAACCTTCACACATCTTCATAGATTGTTCTCCAAATTCTTCTGACTGCCCACCAAATACCAAACCATAATCCCTTGTTCCATGCATATATCTCAATATCCATTTCAATGCTTTCCAGTGTTCCTTCCTAGGGTTAGCCATGTATCAACTAACCATGCTCACTGTATGTGCTATATCTGGTCTACAGTATACCATAGTGTACATCACACAGTCTACAGCATTTGCATAAGAAACTCATTCCATGTACTCTCTCTCCTCTTCTGATTGGGAGCTTTGTAACTTGGAGAGAGACATATAGCTCGGCAATGGCGTCTCTACGGGTTTGGCCTTCTCCATTCCAAACCTCTTCAAAACCTTCTAGACATACTTTTTTTGTGATAAATGGAGCACTCCTTTGCACCTATCTCTGCAAATCTCCATTCCAAGAATTTTCTTAGTTGGACCCAAATCTTTCATCTCAAACTCAGATGATAATGCCCTTTTCAATCTTTTCACAGCATCCATACTTCTATTGGCTATGAGCATATCATCTACATATAATAATAGGTACAGGGCATCCTCCTCATCTACATTCTTGACGTAGACACAACAATCATGGTCACATCTGCTGAAACCCTGGCTCAAGATAAAGCTATCAAACCTTCAATACCACTGACGAGGAGATTATTTCAAGCCATACAAAGACTTTCTAAGTAAACACACCTTTTCTTCCTGTCCCATCTTCATGAAATCATCTGGCTACTTCATGTAGATTCTTTCCTCCAAAGTTCTATGAAGGAAGGTCATCTTCACGTCCATCTGTTCCAATTTCATGTTATGCTGTGCCACCAGTGACAGCAAAACTCGAATAGATGTATGACACACCATAGGAGAGAAATTTTTTGTGTAGTCAATCCCTTCCCTTTGTGAGTATCCCTTTGCTACTAGCCTTGCTTTGAATCTGACTCCACCTTGTTCTGAAGATGTTTCTTTCTTTGTGAACACCCACTTTAAGCCAATAGGTCGAGCACCCTCTAAAAGATCCATCAGCTGCCATGTTTGATTCTTCTCAAGTGATTTCATCTCCTCCATCATGACCTGTACTCATGAATTATGATCCTCACTCTCCATGGCTTCTGCATAATTCTCTGGATCTCCATTAACGATGATGAGTGCATAGGAGATAACCTCATCAATGCCATATCTATCCGACCTCCTAATACTACACTGGGGCTTGTGAAAAGCCACTCCCACTGGTATATCTCTACCTGATGTTTGTGGCTGCTCCTGCACATTTGTCTAAACTGTCGGCCCTCCATGTTGATTTTTAATCTGAGATAATACATTTTTGCCCAGCTCCACCTCAACAGAAAGACTTCTATAAGTGGATGTAACCAGCATGCCATCGTTCTCTGACTGGCCACCACTGTTCACTTTTATTTTTTCAGTTCCAACTATCCCAGACCTCCTCAAGATGCTCTTCTCATCAAAGATAACATTCCTGCTGATTACTGACTTCTGTGCCTGAGAGTTCCATAGCAGGTACCCCTTGACTCCTTGTGGATATCCTATGAATGTCATCTTTTGAGATTTTAGATCCAATTTGCTCCTCTCGATTGCCTCCACATATGCATAGACTGTGCAACCGAAGACTTTCAGATGGTCAAGCTCCACCTTCTTTTCACTTCAGACCTTCTCTGGAATATCTCTATTCAGCTTATAATGAGGAGACCTGTTCATAAGAAAATAAGAAAAAGTTAGAGCATCATCCCAAAAGAACTTTGGGAGTGATGTCTGTAGCCTCAAACTCCATGCCTTCTTGGTCAGTGTCCAGTTCATTCTTTCTGCGAAACCATTCTGTTGGAGAGTCATCTTCACTATATAATGATGTTTAATGCCATTTTTCTCACAATACTTCCTGAACTCCAGGCTAGTATACTCCCCTCCATTGTCCAACCTCAAACACTTCACCTATCTTTCAGACTCCTCTACTTTAACTCTCCAGACTCTGAATCGGATAAATACCTCTGATTTTTCTTTGATCAGATAAACCCACACCTTTCTTAAGAAATCATCAATGAAAGTGATAAAATATTTTGCCCCACCTCTAGCTGATACAGGAGCTGGTCTCTATATATCCGAGTGCACTAAATCCAGCACTCCCTCGCTGTGCTTGGTACTTCTGACAAACTTTATCCTATACTGTTTGTCAAAGATGCACGGCTCACAAAGATCTATACCCTCCTTCTTCAGGGCTGAGATCATACCTCTTCTGCTTAGTTTAGTGAGCCCACGGTCACTCATATAATCCATCCGATAGTTCCATAATTGATATAAAATCTATTCCTCCTGTGCCACTGCTAGCACCTTTGCACTATCATTTACCACTAAGCCTTCTATTCTATAAAAATTATTGCTCAGTCTTCTACCTCTCATCACCACCAAAGCTCTCTTGAAAATTTTCAAACATCCACTCCCAGCCTGGCTACTAAAAGCATATCCTGCTCCTCCAAGTAGCCCAAAGAAATCAAATTCTTTTTCAACTTTGATACATGCCTGATATTTGATAATGTATGAATGATCCCGTCATACATTTTCACCCTGATAGAGCCAATTCTAGCTACTTTGCATGGGTGATCATCTCCAAGGCTGACACTTTCACCATCGACCTTCTGGTAGGTAGCAAACCACTCCCGATGAGAAGTATAGTAGTGCGAGCATGCTGAATCTAATATCCATATTATATCATACTCTGTGGATCCATCTAATATAACTAGCAGATCTTCTCCACTGCTCATAGAAGCTATATCATCTTCCTTGCTGGCCTTCCCTTTTTCTGATCTCAAAAGGGCACAATCTCTCCTCAGGTGTTCAGGCTGATGATATTTATAACATTTCAATGTCATCTTCCTCTGATCATGAGATCTTGACCTACCCTTGGAACTTTTTCTTGTCTTCTTCTTTGATCTTTCCTATCTTTCATTCATAGCCAAGATCTCAGACTTAGGATCTTCCTTGCAAATCTTTTTTCTTTGCTCATTTGATCTGAGCACACCAACAACCTTTTCATAGTTTAGGATCTTCTTTTCATAAACTAAAATTATTATGAGACCATCATACGAACTTGGAAGAGAATATAATAGCATCAATGCCCGATCCTCCTCATCGATCTTCACATCCAAACTCATCACCTCAGAACACACCTGATTAAACCTTTGAATATGTGCAACAAGATCTCCGCCTTCGAACATTCTCAGACTATATAGCTATTTCTTCAACCACAGCTTGTTCGTTATGTTCTTCCCCATATATGTGTTCTCCAGTCTCTTCCAGAGCTCCTTTGCCATAGTTTCTATGCAAACCTCAGACAAAACTTGATCGGTCAAGCACATCCAAACTGTACTAAAAGTAATTTTCTCCAACTCTTTTCAATCCTCAGTACTGATTTTTTCGACCTTTCTTTTGTCAAGACCTTATAGATTCTCTGCTAAACCAACAAGTCCTTTACTCTTTGTTGAGATAGAGTAAAGTTTTCCTTGCCATCAAACTTCTCAAAATCCATCTTGAATCTACTTGATCCCATGACTTCAAACAAGTCAAGAATAAATTTCTAACATCCTTTACGATCTCACATACCAGCAAAACTACCCTTCAAAGAAGATCTAACTAGCCCTAGATCCTCTTTCTAAACTTCTATATCACTGTTCTTTTGTGTAAACAATCTCTACCTCAATCTAGAGACAACCATGAAGCAAACTAAAAGTTTTTGGATAAAACCTAGTGCAATAGATTTTGGATGTAGTAAACCTTAGGTGTCTTTCTTTCTTCTATGCAACACCGCTCTGATACCAAATGTCAGAAATACGCGCTCTTCCCACACAAATCGGCATGACCGTCAGTGATTAGCCAAGTAATAAGAAAGTACTTCTCAGAGATTAATACGAAAGCACGATCAAATAATTCAAAAAATAGAGAAGAAGAGAAGAAGATATTTTCGAAAGAAAAGAGCTTTTATTTAGTATATTTCAGCACGCTTACAACCTTGACATATTTTCAGTATATATACTTTATAAAGGATCAAGTCCAAGTTCATAGAAAAATTTTTCAAACCCAAACAACCCACGTACATAAAATAATAATCCACAAAAATTGAGCCAGCTAACCTGCAAATGAGTCGGCTCAGTCCTAGACTGAGCCGATCCAGTTGTGTACCGTGCCAACAGCTCGAAAATGCTGCTTTCTATCTAGATTTTTCTCTGAGACCTAGCCGACCCAGTTTTGGACTGATCTGATCTAGTTTTCAACTTAGCTGACTCAGTCTCAAGGTAAGCTAATCCAGTTTCTAAATTTTGCTAGAAGAGCTAATTTTTCTTCCGACTCACTCCTGTCTTTCCATGACCTATCTTCTCATATTTTCAAAACTTGGGAGTGCCACTTCTAAGCTTACACTATCAATCCTAGAAAATACATCCATGTCGTATCTTAAAGTAATTAGTCCCATGACTCCTCACTAAGATTACCTTGGCCAAGGCTTTGCTAAATTGAAATATAATTAAACACAGCTCTTGAAATCAAGAGTGGTCAATCCCATCTTAATACATGCATCGACTCCTCAAGTACTTGACTGTGCCTAGAAATCTTCCATTATCGAATTAAAAATTCAGGTAGTTCGATACCAAAGCACAGTGAGTTGCTTGAAAGTCACCATGGTGATCTCAAATCGGAGGGATGCTTATACTCATATTCCATCGGAGCTAATCTTGATAGAAGAAAAGCTCTGAAGTTGGTCATGTTCAGTGCAGATGTACCCATACATCTCACTTGCATGCCATACCAGTATCTCAATACTCCTTGGTTACGAGGATAACCAATCTATATGGCACACAACGACCTATACTCGATAAATATTATTATCCTAAGTAACAACGTATCATTTGGTCGTGAACTATTTTAAAGACTAAACAATAAATTCTCCTTTGTCGAATCTAGATAGTACTAAGGACTTTATCACAACACAAAAATTCATTAGAAGATAAAAAATTTATGATGAAAAATATCAAAATAATTTTTATTAATTCATAATTCATATACAATTATAGAAGTATAGCTCTACCATTAATAAACTAATGATTAGCTTTAGGATACATTCCCAACAATCTTCCACTTGGACTAAAGTCAATCGATGCAGTATCTAATACCTATCTTCGACTTGAAGTTAGTGAACTCCTTCACTGCAATAGCTTTAGTGAATAGGTCGATCATATTTTTCTTTTTGTCGATCTTCTGAAGGTCGACGTCACCTCGATCCATGATTTCTCGGATAAGATGGTAGCGACATAGAATATGCTTCATCTGCTGATGTGCCTTTATTTTCTTCGCCTCAGCAATTGCTTCAGAGTTGTTATAATAGAATAGAGCTGGACTATCAAGAAAGGATGCTACTCCAAGCTTAGTGATGAATTTTCTCAACCACACCGCTTCTTTGGCAGCATCTGATGCAGCGACATACTTTGCCTTGCAAACTGAATCGGCCATAGTGTGCTGCTTGGAACTCTTCCAGTAGATAGCCCTACCATTAAGAGTGAATATATATCCTGACACACTCTTGTTATCATCATGATCAGACTGAAAACTAAAATCTATGAACCCTACAAGTTTCAAGTCCGATTCACCATATACAAGCCACTGGTCCATAGTATTTTTTAAATACTTCATGATAGTTTTAACAACCTTCCAATGGTTCTTTCCTAAATCAGATTGGTATCTACTCACTATCCCTAGTGAGTATACCATATCTGATCGTGTACATATCATGACGTATATGATAGAATCCACTATCGAAGCATATGGTATTCTACTCATATGCTCTCGTTTTAGAGGTCTTGTCGAATAATTTCTCTTTGAAAAAAAATTTCATGGCCTATCGGTAGATAGTCTTTCTTGAAATTATCCATGCTGAACCATTTCAATACAGTATCAATGTACGTAGATTGAGACAATCCAAATAATCTTTTAGATCTATCTCTATAATTCTTCATTCTTAGGATGTAGGAAGCTTCTTCCTGATCTTTCATGAAGAACTATGATGACAGCCAGATCTTTATTTCTTATAATATAGGGACATCATTCTCAATTAAGAGAATGTCATCCATAGACAATACTAGGAATATAATTGCTGGACCATTAGTCCATTTGTATATGTAGGATTTCTCTTTATTCTTAACGAAGCCATATGTTTTAATTATTTTATCAAATCCTATGTTCCAGCTACTAGATGCCTGCTTTAGTCCATAAATGAACCTCTAAAGCCTACACACCTTAGACTCATCTATGGACATGAATCCTTCAGACTGTATCATATACACCTCTTCATCCAGCTCTTCGTTCAAGAAAGTTATTTTCACATCCATTTGTCAGATTTCATAATCCAAATGGATAGCTATGGCTAGCATAATCCGAATGGATTTGAGCATTGCCACAAGAGAGAATATCTCGTCATAGTCAATACCATAACATTGATGATATTCCTTAGCAATCAGATGAATTTTATAGATCTCCATCTTTTCGTCTGCACTCCTTTTCCTTTTGAAGACACACTTACATCCTATAGGTTTAACCCCTTTGGATGGGTCAACTAATGTCCATACATCGTTGATCTTCATGGACTTCATTTTGGATTTCATAGCCTCAAGCCATTTCTTAGAGTTGATCTCTGCATTACATCCATGTAGGTAATTGGATCCTCATTGTTCTCATCGAGTTTGATGGGATCTCCATCCTAGATCAAGAAATCATAGTATCTATCTGATTGATGTGGTACTCTACCAGATCGCCTTAAGATGCATCTACAATAGGCTCTGGGTCTGATCTAATTAGATCCAGCTCAGGTTCAATAACTTGCATCTATTCTTCCATCTATCGAACCTCATCAAGTTTGATCTTAGAGACATTAGTTCCTTCATCAAGGAACTTTTTTTCCAAAAAAAACTGCCTTAAGACTGATAAATACTTTTTACTTATCAACAAGATAGAAGTAATATCCTTTGATTTCTTTTGGATAACCTATAAAACTACACTTATCAGACCTAGGTTCAAGCTTGTCTATCATTAAATATTTGATATAAGCGAGACACCCCCAAACCCTAAGGTATGAGAGCATTAGCTTACGCCCTATCCATATCTCATATGGTATTTTATTAATAGATTTATTCAAAATCTTATTTAGAATGTAACAAGCTGACTCGAGCGTATATCCTTATAAGAAGATTGATAAACCAGCAAACTCCATCATGGATCGAACCATGTCTAACAGGATTTGATTCCTCCTTTTAGATACATCATTATGTTGTGGTGTTTCAGGAGGAGTCCATTGGAAGAGAATTCCATTCTTTTCTAGATATGTCAAAAACTCATTGGAAAGGACTCACCCCCTTGGTTAGATCGAAGAGTTTTAATACTCTTTTCAGTTTGCTTCTCTACCTTATTTCGAAATAGTTTGAATATTTTAAATGACTCTAACTTATACTTCATTAAATAGATGTACCCATACCTCGAAAGATCATCTGTGAAGGTTATGAAGTAGAAGTATCCACCTCTGGCACTTGAGCTCATGAGTCCATATGCATCTGCATGTACTAGACTCAGGAGTTTAGTGGCTCATTCATCCTTTTCCAATAAAAAATAACTTGATCATCTTACCAAGAAGATATGACTCACAGGTCGGAAGTGATTCACAATCACTAACCTCAAGAATTCCTTCTTAAGCTAACCTATTAATTCTGTTCTTATTAATATGACCCAGCCTACAGTGCCAAAGATAGACTTCAGACACATCACTAATTCTAGCATGTTTACCAGAGGATTGAATCACGTTAATGGGCATAGTTAATAAATAAATATCATTATTCAATCATCCAATAAAAATTATAATACCATTCAAAATGACATTACAAAATTTTTTTTTATTGATATTTCATAACCATTCATGGCCAAAAGGCTTACAAAAATAACATTCAATAAGAAAGTTGGACAAAAATGATATTTATTAAGAATAACTTTATTTGAATTGATTACAAGGTTTATGATTTGTAAAGCTAGAATTGAAACTTGTCCTCCATTTCCAACATTCCAAAATCTCTCGCCTTGATCAAATCTCCTACTAACCTGCAAGCCCTACATAGAATTATAAATATGATAAGAGCTTCCAATATCTAATACCCAGATAGTAGAATCAAATAAGAAAAAATTACAAGGTGTTATCATATAATTATCTTGCCCAGCAACCACTTGCTTCTTCCTTAGCCTGTTCGGATCCAGGAAGGCAATGTACAGAAGATAGTTCCTCTTCTAATGCCCTTGCTTCTTATAGAAGAAGCACTTCGCTTGGCTTTGGTCAGGCTTGCGCTTCTTGGTTTGACCCTGTGTAGTCATCTCGGCATTTGGTTGTACCTTCTTGTTCTTCTTTTCTTTCTTAAAGGATCGACGATTAGAAGAAAATCCTTCCACTACATTCACCATCTCCTTATGGAGTTGGTGATCCTTCTCAAAGTTTTGCAGCAATCCTAACAAGCCATGGTAGTTAACTGCAGGCTTTATCATTCTGAAATGAGTCAAAAAATGAAGGAAAGACTTGGGCAAAGAATTAAGGATTGCATCCTTACCGAGCTACTCATGCAGGAGAAAGCCCAGCTTGCTAAGGCACTCAATCATCTTGATCATGTACAGTACATGATCGATGACTAAGGTCCCATCCCTCATCTAAGCATTGAAAATGACACAACTTATTTTGTGTCTTTTAATGTCGTCAGGCATGTTAAAAGAGTCATTCAATATTTGAAGCATCTCCTATGGCTGGACATTTTTGAACATGCGGCTAAACTTGTCATTCATTGCCACCAGTATTATGCATCAAATGGTGGTGTAATTGTTGAGCCACTTCTAGTAAGTATCCCGTACTGCTCCTCTAGCATCCGAAGCTGGCTCCTCAAATGCTGGATCCATTACTATATAAAATATTCGCTCATGCTCCAAAATGATTTTCAACTTATTATACCAGCTATCAAAGTTGGGTCCCATTAATTTATCATTGTCTAATAATGATCGGAGCGATAGATTAGTGGTCATTTCTGCACAAAAAAAAATCAAACCTAATAGTATATGAATTAATTATCCTAAAGAATTAGACTTTAGTCTAAAGGTCCTCCCACTATTTTATACGAATTGGTAGCCTTAACCTCTAATTCGAGGAATTACTTTAATTTCTTAGTGGGTACTAGAATCCACATAGACTACACATGAGTCTAACTTTAGTTGGTCAACCCATATGCATCAATGGATAGATTCAAAATCAATTATTTCTCTAACAACTTCTAGTAATATTGATTTTGCCTCTGAGATCTAATCAGTAGGCTTTGGCCTCCACTAAAAAAGGTCCGATTAGGTACAACTATTAACATGATTACATTTGGTCTCATCTAACCAATAAATGATCAGGCCCGACTTTGGTCGGCCAACCTAACCACCATCAGAAAGATTTAATCAAATTATTATTTTATGAATAATAATTTTATTACTCAATAATCATCAGGCCTTTAGGCCTCCAATGATCATTATACTAATGAACTCATTATCACTCAACTTAATGGGAGGCTATGATTTAGTTATCTATATAACTATTTTATTTTTAAGGATCTAATAATTTTAGAAAATTTAATTAACATATTTTTAGAAAAGAAAGAAATTCAGCAAATCAATTTCAATCCTTCCACTAACTTCACAAAGTCAGAACAAAAAGGAGCTAATCTAGGCTAGCATTAGGAGCACCTAAATCAGTCAGACTGATTTACCTAATTGACATGGGTGAGCCAAAATCATCAAATGATTTAATCAAAATCTAATTCATCAGGATGATCAGATAAGTGAGATCAGTGGAAAGGATATGCCATTAACTCATCAAAGATCAAATCAATGCGAGTAGCTTCCAATTAAAAATCACTGATCAAAGTGCCAAACTTACCTTAGACACCATCCGATTTATTAGTTTCAATTTAACTAACCTAGTAATTTTGGGTTCGACCGCGTAGCCATAAATCAAGTCCATTTGGTTCTCATTAAAGGCATGGACTTGACTAACTATAACTATTGTAATTGAGTCTATAGAGTTCTTGACCTTATTTAAATTAATATTTAATTAGATTTGATCAACTACTCTAAATTAGTTCATTCTTTAACTAACCTTAGGTCTAACCCAATTTATGGATCTAATTCATTTAACCTAATAACCCATAAGTTTATGATTAATGACTTAGGATCTTAATTCACAATTCTAGATACTAAATTATTTCACTTAATTTTAATTAAGTTTATGGGCTGAGGGTTAGGATTCGGTATTTTAAAAATATTTTTTAAATTTTGAAAGATTCTTTACAACTTAGCATTGTTCACCAATTGAGTTGACTCACTTCAAAATTGAATCGGCTCAATTCACAAACAACACTAATTGCAGGGTTTAATCTGAAACCATGTACACTACATAATACTAAATCATGAATCAAATTTTAGATCCTATCTAAACATGTATTCATAATAAAAAATTAGATTAAAATTTAATTTATCATATCATAAAAAATTAGATCTAATCTAAAAATTTTATGATCAATTACAAGATTAAACACGTACAATGACAATCTTTGCACTATAGGGATAAACCGTATAGCAGGACAACGTTTTATCCATACGATCTTGATTTTAATTTTTAAGATCTAATTAATTAAATTATTAGATTAATATTTAGATCAAATCTAAATTATTAATCTAAACATGCAAGTATATCATGTTTAGCGAATCCTAGCTTTGATACCAATTGAAAGGATATAGTGCAGGATTTGTAGTGCTACTTTCAAATTTTTTTAAAAAAAATAATAAAAATATAATAAAAAATAATTAATTTAATTAATTATCTATTGATCATATCAAAATATTAAATTCTATACTAAGAATCTAAATATAATATGCACGCATTGATATAGATCTGAAAAATAAAACTATGCAGCAAACTATTTACTACATCTATGTATTCAGAATACAATATCTTTTTGCGGATAGTTGATCGTCATGATCTGATCATCATCAAGGAGGTCCGCCAGTCATGACATAGCCACACAAATATCTGGCTTTCATGGATCATCCACACGATGCTTCTAGTCCTGATTGGCTCCCTACGAGTGCTAGCTCGACACTAGAGTCTTTTAGGGGCTGTTTTGATCGAACAGCTTCGATGTTTATCTACAAACTTCATGGACACTTCGGATTGCTGATAGATATAGTAGAGAGGTAGAGAAGATTTACTCTAAAATTTGGTGGGCTTACGACACTCGTAGTTCACACAAACTCTTCCTGAACCTTAGGCTAAAATCCTAGGACAACGCTCTCACCCAAACCCTGCGCACTAATTTCTCTGGAACTTTTTTCTCAATTTTTTTTTTGAATTTTCTCCATGTAGAAGGGGGCTCATGGACCAAGTATCTCTCACTTTCTCTGATGTTGCATGCCCAAAAAAGTCCACTATTTAATTTTGTGCCAATCAGAGTCAAAACCGTGTGTGGAAAGATAAGGATAGGTTGGTTGTATGTCCAAATTCAAATCCTGTTTGAATTCAAAAGCCAACCAATTTGTTCCTATCCCCTTAGGGCGTGGAGAGATCAGGTGTGGACCCTTCTTAGTGTGGAGAAAAGTTATGAGAAACTATTTCTCATAGAGAAGAATGGGCATAAGAAATTGGATGTGGCGCAAGATAAGAGGATAGGTGGTTGCACATTCAAATTCAAACTCCATTTAAATTTGAATGGCAACCAACCAGCCTTTATCCCTTTAGGATGTGGGATAGCTGGGTGTGCACCCTTTATTCATGAAAAAAACAATCACAAGAATCTCATTCTCGTGTGGAACTAGGATGGCGCAAACCGAGGTGGCGCAAGGGAGAAGTAGACTAGTCAAACTAGTCTATATGATATTATCCAACTAGACCAAGTCCAAATAAATTTGGCTAGACCCAATTAGATCAGATTAAATCCAATGAATTTAGTCTTAATTAGGCTTAATTCAATTCTAATAAAATCAAAAATTGATTAAGCCTAACTTCTGATCAAATCAAGGATCAACCTTCTCAACGATTAGATCATCTCATAACCTAATTGGGTCAAACCTAACTGAATCTAATTCAATTGAACTTGAACCAAAAATAATTATTCAATCAAATTGAGTTAATTATCAATCAAATCACTAATAAAATCTCTCATAAAATCAAAGTCCAAATCCGGTAGGTCATCGGGCAATAGAGTTTATCGATATGAAACCCTAATCGAAGAATCCTAGTCCAGTGGGACTCTTGACCCCGGTGTCCAAAATGAATGAAAGTTGTGATCATAGAGTCCATACTCTTAATCAGAGAGTTTCAAATAAGTAAGACTCAGTGTCCTAATGCTATAGGATATTTGGTCGAAGAGTTCCAATCCAGTGGGACTCTTGACCATAGCTAATAGATCAGGTAGAAACCTCTAGTGTGTATGACTCTGCAGGTTCAAATCTAAGTCGGTAGCATAGAAACCACTTTCTGTACTAATCGAAGTGATCATCTAGTAATGATACCCGATGTTCGAATAGATTGAATAGTCGCAATCGCAACAATCAGAACCTACATGAATGTGGTTATCGTACAATTCATCCCTTTGATCTCTATGTAATAGATGACTCAGGATTAGACTATCAACCTTAGACAATACATCCATGTCATGTCTCAAAGCAATTAGTCCTATGACTCCTCACTAAGACTACCCTAACTAAGGCTTTGCTAAATTGAAACACAATTGAATACAACTCTTGAAACCAGGAGTGATCAATTCCATCTTGATACATGCACTGACTCTTCAATTTCTTAATTATGCCCAAAAATCTTCCATCGCTGAATTAAAAATTCAAGTAGTCCAGCATCAAAACATAGTGAGTTGCTTGAAAGTCACTGTGGTAATTTCAGATCGGAGGGACACTTATATCTATATTCCATCGGAACTAATCTTGATAGGAGAAAAGCTCTAGAGTTGGTCACCTTCAGTGCAGATGTACCCATATATCTTACTTGTATGCCATACTAATGTCTCAACACTTCTTGGTTACGAGGATAATCAACCTATATGGCATCCAACAATATATACTCAATAAACGTTGTCATCCTAAGTAACAACGTATCATTTAGTCATGAACTATTTTAAGGACTAAACGATAAATCCTCCTTTGTTGAATCTAGATAGTCCTAAGGACTTCATTATAACACAAGAGTTCATTAGAAGATAAAAAATTTATGATGAAAAATGCTAAAATAATTTTTATTAATTCATAATTTATATACAATTATAAAAGTATAGCTCAATCATCAACATGCTGATGATTATTTTTGGAACACATTCCCAACATGAAGTTCGGTGGGATGGATTTCTGCATGATACGGGCAAAGAATGGAGGGTCGGTGTAAATATCATCGTGGTAAGTAGAGACAATGTGATAGAATTCTCGTCGGTTCATTTCTTGAAGCTTTTGATTAAGAATATCATCTCAATCATAAATCTCAAAGTATGGCTGACTGAAGGAGGATAGTGATTCTCCAAGGATGGAATTATGATTAGAATAGGGGCTCTCCACTCTCTGCTTCCCCCTCCCAGGAGTCATCGACTGACTCGCCCAAATAGGCCTTCCCAACGTCGGATCTCGGCACTTCGGTGATGGTCTTTCTGGCTGAACTAGCCCCTGGGGCTAGTGCATGGTCTGCACTGCCTCAGTAAGGCCTTTAACCTGCTATATTAGTAGATTAAACTGCTTCAAATCCATCAAAGCTGCTGGTGGAGGTTGAGGTGCCGACGATGAGATCGGAGCAGGCAGATCTGGATTGGATTTGGTGATAGAAGTGGTGGATTACCAGGTCGAAGCTTTCTTAGGTGTCATCTTGCTGGAACAAGGAGAGATCAGAAGAAAATAGAGTAAAAGTAAGGAAGAAGATGAACTCGATTAGGTACTCCTTTAAAAGCAAAGGCTTGGGAGCCCTTCCTCTAGCACCAAACCTATTGATGTAGAAAACGGTGCCGATGCTGGAGTTCGCTGTAGCTGAAGAAGATGAGATCACCGATAAGACCTATAAGATGAAGTTCAAACCAGAGGTGGGTGGCTCCAGCAGGATCCTTTGATGGTCAAGTTAGTTTCTCGACCAATAAGAATGGAGTACTCAGGAGAATATAAGTAAAGATGAAAGCTTAGAGAGAAAAATATATCTGGAGGATTTTTTATATAGGTAGAGCCTGTAACAGAATGAAAGTGATAGTCATAATAGAATGTTAGTGGGCCGCTCAGACCATGTGAGGTTTGCTATAGAGGGTGGGCTGTCATTTATCGCAACTTATAGATGATTGAGTTCTATTCGATGAAATTTGGATGAGAAGCTGGAATCATCCATGCTTGGTAGTAGGTTATTCATATTGGGATGAAGGATTTAAGATTGGAATGGCCGAACTTGAAGGCTGGCTTCTAAGTAATGAAAGGCAGGTCTGCAGTCGGTTGAATTCTATCGGTGTTGCCTTTGACGGCTTTAAGAAGCTCAGCCGCCTTTAAGGTCGGCCGAGAGTGGACATGAACATTCAGGTTGGAGGTCCGAAAGAGAGGGGGTAGTGGGTTCTTCGTAAAGGACCACGGCTAGGATCTCTTGGAGGAGTTCGATTGAAAGTCGAGATAGGTAACCACCAAGACTCGTGGCTACTTGTTGGCTCTATTCTGGCTGCTCTTGGAAGTTCAGCTGCTTTTAAGGTCGCCTACTATTCATAAAATATAGTAGAAAAATTCGGCTGGAGGAAAAATCAGCTGAATGAAGTTTGATCGGAAAGAAGTTCGACTAGCTGGAGTCCTTGATATAAAATTAGTGTTGGAGTTCTTGATGTAAGATTAGTGAAATAAACTATCATCTATAGTAAGAAAATTCGGCCGCTTTCGAGATCGGTTGGCAAACAAAGTCGAGCTTGTACTGAGATTTGATGCTTGATGGAGTTCTGCCAATACCAGGACCAGAGTCAGTTGCTTAATAATTTCTTTTACTATTCAAGTTTATTTGGATGAAGTTCATCATGTCTTTGGTTGATTCTGCGGTTATCAGAAGAGGGTTAACGATTACAGTGGAGAAGATCGTCCAGCATACATGAATTGGAGGTTGACCTTCCTAAATTGAATTGGAACCGAAGAGAGACTTGGATGAAGTTCGGACAAGGTGGTCATGACTCTAGACGAAGCCCTATCAAGACTGGATACTCCATGAATTTCGACGGAAGCTATTTTATTTCTAATATTTTATATATATATATAAAATATGTTTATCAAGCTCTTCTACATCAAAATATTATATAAATGTATAGCTTCTGAAACACAAGAATATTGAAGAAGGTTATAAAGTAAGTTTTATAATTAAATATTTTAAAATCATAAATTAATATATACCATAATTTGAATGTTTACAAACTGATGTAGAGTTAATAAATTATTTTCAAAATAATAAAAAAATATTTATTGATTTTTTATAAAAAGCTATTATTAATAAAAAAATAATTAAACAAAAATCAGAATTAGGTCAAGAAAGTTCTCAAGTACAAGAAAAGTTAGCAATATCTAGTAATTAACTAAGACGTCTGTAACCATTTTGTACTTCTTTGCAAAGGTAAAATTTACATGCCAAAAAAAAGAAAAAAAAATCTATTGATGCATCTTACAATTGATGGTACAAAATATATTATAATATATCTACGATCAACCTCCAATGCCAAAGTAAAATAGTAATATCTATTCTTTTAAATTATCAATTTATTCAAAATAAATATTTTTTTTTTTTTTATTGTATGAGTACAGTCCATTGGCATTCAAATTTTAAAAATATAAATTAAGATTCAAGATGACTCCAACTATGTAAATCTTTTATATTTGAAAAATTAGTTGCACAGTTGATTAACGTACTAACATTCAATCTTGTTAACGACTCAACTCAAGATTATATAGATTTATTTTTTTAATATTATTTTAAAATTTTTTAATAATATCTATATTTTTCAGATCATGTTTAGTTCACGGAACTCTAACACTGATAACCGTAATTTCAAAGTTACAAAATTTTTTTTAAGAAGGTGACCTTCAATTCGAAAATGTGCACTGGGCTTCAGATGTTGGACCATCTTTATCGGAAATTCTAGGAGAAATGCTAATAGCAACTCCTGCAAAACACATTCATCCAGAACTCTTCCAGAAAACCACCCATTCAAGAAGATCGGTTGGTGCAATTCAGCACCAAACTTTTATTATAAATTTTATTATTTATTTATTATTATTTTGAAGAAACTAATTTGTTTTAGTCGTACAGAGTACCACCATTCGAAAACAAACTTCATACTAGGTAATTTAAAGTTTACGGTTTCTTTCGTTTGTATTCCAACAACAACCTTGCCCCATTATAACATACTAATAATTATATAGCATACCAACAAATTGTTTACTTCTAAATTTTCAGTATAAGTGGAGAAAAAAATCCCTAAGAGAAGCTGAAGCCCATATAAGTCTTCCAAGACAAAATCACGCCCTATATATATTTTAATTAAAAAAAAACATCTTTGGAATGATTTCAGCTATTCCGTACGTATTCCGGTCAAATTTGCCGTGTAGCGCAGATCGCAGACCTCACGCTAGTATCGTTGAAAACAGCTACTATTGTAACAAAAGATCCATTCTTATATAAAAATTGGAGAAATTGTCTTTCAATACGTATGCGGTCGCATCCTCCAATGCATCGACATATCTTTTACCATCTCATTATAAATTATATTTTACTGTGCCACCGATAATCGTGATCACTTATTTTTGAGAGTCGATGGAAACGTAATATGGGATAATAATTTCTTCCATCTTTTACGGTAGGTGGGCCAGCACTTTGAATTTCATTTTCCAACCTACCTTGACCTGCCTCTTCAATGAATAACAGCAATAACGTAGTGGATATTCGTCTCAGCAACCGCTGTAGCTCAATATAGTGGGTACAATTTGGAGCAATCCCGATCTTCTGGGCCACCATCTCCACCAATACACCACTTCCACCGATCCTCGTCTCCTAGGCTGCACCGCCAGCGGTGCACAAAGTATTTCCCCACCACTCAGATATCGACAAATTATAAATTTAATGAGGTGAACTCCGTTATTAATGGTTTCAAATCAATGTTCGTTATTCCATGGTGCCCCGACCGTAATCAGAGACGGAGGGGTCCCTCCCGTCACTCTCATCTCATTAATTCTTACCATGCGCGAAGGCCACCATCACTGGGCGTGCAGGAGAGAGAAAAAAAAAAAAAATCGATGGCGAGAGAGCGAGCGATGCACGAAGAAAATAAGGCGGGGAGGAGAAAAACGTTAAACGACGGCAAGAAAGTCTCTTTTCATCGATGCCTCCTCTTCCCCCATTCTCCACGTTATGACGAAGAAGAGAAGCCTTCGAGCTTCCAAGAAAAGGCAAAGACGATGAGAATAATAGGAAATCTTTATATAAACAGAAACATCCCATTTTGACGAAGTGCACCAAAAAAAAAAAGGGAAAGAACGATTAAACCCTTCCTATTTCTTTCCCCTAGCTTCGGGTATTAAAGCTGCTGGAACCCACCATCTCTCTGTTTCACCTCTCTTTTGGAATTGTCGTTGGTTTTTAACTTTAATTTATATGAGGGCAACATCCTGAGATTCTCCTTCACGAGGAGTGGATAGGATTGTTGTTTTCTCGAGCGAATTTGGTGGTGGATTGTTTCTGGGCTTAGTTTCATCAAATCTTTTGTTTGTTATCATTTGGAGTGTTTGTTTCGTAATAAAAAAAAGGGATCTTTTGTTTGGGTCTGAGGGGATGGGGAGTGGTGGTGGGATGGGGTTTTTCTCTCTGGGTTGGCCGTGTTGGGAAGCAGAGAGAAGGGAGATGAGGGCAATGTAGATCATTAGGGTTAGGGTTCGATTAGGAGGGAGACTTGTTTAGGGTTGGAGATTTCCCGTTGGTTTTAGATTGAAGCCATAGATGAGCTGCTTTCCTTGTTTCAGCCCTCGCCTGAGGAAGACCAAGACCAACAGCAGGATTGATGACAGTACGGACGCCAGATCCAATGCCTGCGTTTCTGTCGATTCCACGGGTATGATGGCATTCCACCTTCGATTACTTTGTTGTCATTTTATTCTATGATTCTGTATTTCGGGAATTTTTCTCGTTCTTGGGCAGAGAGTCGGCAGAAGGCATCTCAGAGCGGTGCCCGGAGCTTCGCATTCCGAGATCTCGCGATGGGCACCCAGAATTTCAACGTGGCCAATTTGATCGGCGAGGGGGGTTTCGGAAGAGTCTTCAAAGGTCGGCTCGATTCTGGCGAGGCAAGTTCTTTACTGGAAAGATTGCTTCTTCTCGGTACAATCTGTGAATCAACAATTGGTTTTTGATGAACAGGTAGTAGCCATTAAGCAGCTCAATCAATATGGGCTCCAGGGGAGTAAAGAATTCTTGGTGGAAGTTCTCATGCTGATCATGCTGCGGCACGAGAATCTTGTCAGCTTGATCGGATATTGTGCAGAGGGGGATGAGAGGTTGTTAGTTTATGAATACATGCCACAGGGTAGCTTGGAAAATCACTTATTTGGTAGGATTTCTTGGCTGAAAGCTCTCCAGAGCCATCTCTATATTGTCTCTTCTCTGCTTCTCCATTGATGGCTTCTAGTATATATGCTTAAGTAGTTATAATTACCTTGATTTTTCTCCTTTTCTTAACCTTCTGTTCAGCCATTTCCTTTCTGAACTGCTGTTGTTTCAGAACTGTTAGATTACAATGCTCGGTTACCTCTAATCAACTCGGTGGTTGATAAATTCAATGTCTGAGGCGAGACCTCTATCATTTATTCTTATGTCTATATGCCCTTTGAATCTAGTGTGGTCAAAGATATTAGAATATGGTACTGAGGCGACTGAGAAGATACCAGACAACCTTTTGAACGAGGAGGGCAATAAAGAATAAAGAATTTTTATAGATGGAAGGGCAGTGTAATTGTGCTACATTAACCCCCCGCCCCACCTCCTTAAAAAAAAAAAAAAAACAAAAAAACAAAAGAAAAGAAAAAAGAAAAAAGAAAAGCAAGAAAGAATGAAAAGAAAAGAAAAGAAATAGGGAGAGCTGCAGCATTTTCAAAATGGCTAATACACTATAATTCATAGTATGCTACTTCGTATCTACCAATCAAGCAGTATAACACTGTTTTGCTACCACGACTCCCTCAGTGGTATCTACTAGCAATGCTGCAATAGCACCCCATTGGAATTGGGTTTTGGAGTTTCAACTAGACAAATAATAAAAGAAAGAAAAATATACAAGTCATCATAAAAAATAAAAGTAAAACATCTATATTAGATATCAGTTTGCAGTATTTTGTATTGTTGCAATCCCTTGGGCATATTATATATAGTTTTGATGATATGACACACCTCCTAAGAAACTGCTAAAAATTATTATAAACACAGCATGTACAATATCTCTTGATAATCAAAAAAAAATAATTAAAAAAATTAGACAAATAGATTAGGCACTAGTTTTAGTTTTAATTTTCTTTGTCAGATTCTTATACACCAATTACATATGTTCAAGTGGAATTAGCATAAGAGCCCTAAGCAAAGTTTGAAAACAATAGATTAAACACTATGTAAAGTTCTGATGACTTCTTTTGATAAGAATCCTATGCACCATTTACATACATTTGAGCAGAATTAGCATAAGATACCCATGCAAAGTTTATAAGATTTTACTTATTTTTAGAAAGTAACAACATGAATTATTTCTAAAACATGTTTTACTAAAATTATACCAATTTAGCACGATGTACTTCGAAATTTGCTGTAAATCCCCAAATACCAATTTAATCTTGCAAATATGCTTTCTTGATATTAGCACCTTGCAAGTGCTCAACTCCAAATTGTGATAAACAACAACCAAACAGGGGTGTTAATAGGTTGGTCTAGGTCCAAGCTAAACTAACTGAAATTGAGTTTTGAGGGTTAATTTTAGCTTGATATTGTCAAACTTGACATATTTTGGCCAAAAGATTTGATTGTGGCAGTTGGACCTTGCACTAAAGCCTCCGAAATGTTTCCATTTATGGTTGAGGATAAATGGCATTTTTAAACAACTGCAAGAAAAAGATAAGGTGTGGAACACCATCTGATGAGCTTCATTGAAGAATGATCTCTTGCATTCTAGAGCCTGTTTTAACCATCAGCAGATACTGGTTGGGAGTCTCATCAAAGCCATCTTTATTTACGAGAGGTCTTGTAGTTAATTTCTTTCTGAAAATAATCATGCTCCATTGAATACTGTTAGTACACTAACTGAACCTTTTATATAGACCGAAATGGTATATGAGCAAGTAGACGAACCTTCGCATCCACAGATTATATGGTAACATGTGTTGATTCTTATCATCCTCCGGATTTAATGATTCACATTTCATGTCAAGAAACAATGATCCCCTTTTGGAGCTGTTATTAAGGTGCAAATGAGTCAAGTTTGGTGGAAGCCTTGTTGATTTGTAATGCACTCATTTCTTACCCTATAGTCCATCCATTGAGTTTATTGTTGATTCATTTTATTAGCTTGGATTCTTCCACCTCTCAACATCCTAACTATAAAGCCTTGCATGCTTATTATAGCCATTGGCAAGGTCTGTTGAACCAAGCCGAATCAACTGGTTTGGGGCGTATCAAACTAGACTGTTTGGTTATTGGTATGGTTCATTACCTCGGTTCGAAATGGAGGGAGTGAGAGGAAGAGAGAAGGGAAAAGAGAGGGAGGGAGGGAGGGAGGGAGGTAGAGAGAGATGGAGGAAAGGAGGGAGGGAGGGAAAGCAAGGGAGGGAGAGGCCAAGAGGAGGGCTCAAAATTGACAAACCACTTGCAGATTTCAGTTTGAAATCGACAAAATAAAAAACATGATCCCTTGTTTTGAAACAAAATAGGGTATCCTTGTTTCAACAAGGGCTTTCAAGCCCTCAATCCCTTTCTTTCGGCCTCTTTTTTTCTCCCCCTCCCTCTCCCTCTCTCTCCATCCCTTCTTCATCTCCCTCCCTACCCTTCTCTCTCTCTCTCTCTCTTCTCCTCCCCCTCCCTATCCGGCTCTCTCTTTGTTGGTAGATCCTGAAATGGTATATTATGGATCTGTACCATGCCATACTAGCTGTTCACTGGTATGTCCTATGGTACCGGTTTGCCCTTCGATACTGATTTAGTGAACTTTGGTCATTGGTGCATGTGTTGGTCATATCTAGAAAAATGTGTTGATTGTACCGATCATCATGAACTAGTGTATCCTGAGTAGCTTTGACTCATAGATGGCACAAATATTTGCTAGTACCAATGTGGTAGTGTGTGCCCTTGTTTGCCGATGCTTGCCAAGCATTGGCAACGAACAATTATGACTCTTAAAACCTTTGGTCATGTATCATCCCAAAGCATTAGTCCATTTTTCCTTAAACTTTATTTACATTAGCTGTGTCCCGATTTATCCCTCTATTTATAGATCCAAGCAATCACCTTGATAAGGCTATCAAGTTTGATAGAGGCCTTATTATCTTTCTCTATCTATTGATATTGTTTCCTTTTCCAACCTTTTGTTCAATTGAATTTTTGGCCCTTATCATTTCATGCTTTTATCAATTCTACTTAAGCATTCAGTCTAGTTCTTTTCTCATCAACCGACACCATATCTATAAAATTCTACAAAATGTAGGCTGTCTTCCTCAATATTAGCAAACTCATCTATGATTAGTATGAGGAGATATGAGCTTAATGCCAACTCTTGGTGTAAGTTCTCGTTCCACCATGGCTGTGCTTGGAGGCGTGTTACTTCCCAAGCATAACTGCTAGACAAATATAATGCTTATGTGCACCTTTCTATATGAACACTCATCAAATTCCTTAAAATGGATACACAATGAAACTGTTAAATGTACTTGAATCTATCCATATCTCGCCACTTACCTAATAAAAAAATAACAATGAAATGAAAATAGAAGCTTGTATCACTAGCTAGATATCAATATTTTGCATGCATGACATTATCAAACTTCCCTTCGTCACCAAGATGGAGATATGTGCATTACTCTAGCAGCTGACCCAACTCTTGGCTTTTCATGCCTGCATTTTTCTTCAATGGATGTCTAAAAAGGTGCTAGATAGTGTTAAAATAACACTTAAAAGTAAAAAGAAAGTTGTAGCAGCTTGAACTAAATTCCCAATATTATAATATGATGAATTTCTTCACATTATTACTCGTATGATATCATATCCTCCATTCACTTGGTGAATCATGTGTTTCAACTGAATTGATGATGGTACAAAAATTTGCTGTGCATATATTCCGGATCAATTTTCCTCGCATTGCCAAGCATTGGGACAATACTTGTCTACTTATAGCATACTCAACTACATGTTTAAGATGACAAGCCGGAACTGTGTGCATTTCTTTTTAGAGTCAAAGATCATGATATTTTCTAAAAGAGATTACTCAAGGACAGGATGAGACCGAGGACATTTTGAATCCCATCATGTGTTTCAACTGAATTAATGGTACACCACACATTTGTTCTGCATATTTCTTGGATTGAGGTTCCTTGGATTATAAGCTTATTGATGTATGGCGCATTCAAGATGTTTAAAATAATGAGATAAGGGTACATATTTCTTTTTCGGGAAAAAGATCATGGTTTCGCTAAGTGAGAGATACTTGAGGATAAGATGAGTTGAGGGTTGTAAAATATCCTGGGAAATGCTCATCTATGTGTGCTTCTATAGCAATAAGAAGAATATCATAGATCAATGGATGGATGGATGGATCAACAAAATTTAGCTTGTGATATGGTGCTTAAAGCTTTTTTTTTTTAAGTTAATGAACAAACTTAATTTGTGATAATCTTTGCAAAGAAATACATGAGTAGATCTGGTAACTCTGTGTCCTTTTCAATGCTTCTCAAGTGTTTCCATTTAACTTGGAAGGGTAGGATTGAGGAGCTGGAAGGTGGACTGCCTACAAGAGAAATTTGTCATTTGTGCCTTTTTTTTCAGATGTATATGGATTTATTAAGGCTGGGATGCATAAACATAAATTTGACTAGTTGTTCTTTTTTCTTATTCTGTAAGGAGTTATTTGACCTTCTTTGTTTTGCTGTAATTTCTGCTTGATTTTTTGTGGCTACCGTTTGGGGTTGATTAGGAGTGTATATGTTGATTGGCAGAGTTTAAAGCAAGATTTGCTGTATAGGTCAATACCGATACCATACCATACCAAGTGTACCACATTGGTATTGAACCAGTACGCAGTCTCGTATCATACCGGCACTCAGTATGCCTCACCGTCTCATATCATATCGCGTATTAACATTGTAAAGGATAATATAGGTATGAGATATGATACCGAGATGGTGAACCTTGGTTTTAAAGTCATTAAGATGCAAAGAAGTAGAGAGCTTTATTTCTTAAAAAAAAAAAGATGAGCTCTAGTTGCATTTATAAATTGGGTTTCATAGGATCTGAATTTTGTAACGTCATATATTGTATTGTCTTGCATCTCCTCAATGCGCGCTTTGTGGAGGGGCGTCGGTTTTAGATGCAGAATGTGTCACTCGCACCATATTTCTTGAAATTTAAACTGTAATCGAGCTTCACTGTATTGATACTAGACTCCATGCTGGTACCATCCTATTACAGTATCGGTATGCCATATGGTACAAGATGGCGAGGTGTATAGAGTGTTGGTATGGTATGAGATTGTGTAACATTTTGGTTACTGATATGGTACGGTACCGACTGATGTGGTAAACCTTGATTGTAACTTTTGTTTCATTTTTTTTTTTTTCATTTATGGTAGTGATTCTCTTTAGAGGACTAGTTAACTTTGTTTTTAAGCTTTGATAGTTGTTCGTTACTTACAAGAATGTTCTTTTCTTTTTCTACATGGAGGTTCTTTCCTTTTTCTTTTTTTATTCTGTTTTATACTGTATTCCTTAAGCTATAAGGAACTCGTAAGTCGTACATTGGGGCTACCCTATTAATGTGTTATATAAAGTTAGGAGCTCTCTTACTTTGGGACCTATAATATAATCCAATGCTTTGGAAAAAGGAGGGGCCTCCTTCAACCTTCAGTTTGGTTCTTAAATCAAGGTATTCCATCTTTGTATCAGGCCTCGTATTGGTGCCACCCTATTACTATGTTGGTATGCCCAGTACTGGAGACTGTTTGGTGTATTGAGCATTAGTATGCCTCCTATACTGCATGCTAGTTCAGTATTGGTATGGTATGGTACACCTTGTATTGTTGGATTTGATTTGGTATGGCAAATATCCATCATCTCGAATTTATCAAGAGTGCTTGTTATGTAAGCACTTGTTTCTACATCATGGCTTCCTTTTATGCATATCACCTAGTTTACATAGAGGGCAAATTTCAGTACCCAGAGAAGTTATCTTGCTATGGCAAATATCCATATACTTTTTTTTTGTTAGTCATGCTTGACCTTAGAGATCTGGTACAAAAAAAGGATAGATGTAACAACAAATTAAGAATTAAAAAATCGAGAAAATGATGGAATATTTAGAATGGGAATTGACCAGGAATACCTATTTGTCCTTTTGCTCACTCCAACTAGGCAAAGGGTTAATCAGAAATGGTGCATGCTGTGGGGCTATCTAATTGTATGAGAGTTTTATTGAAACAATATCACAAACCTGATTTTGTGTATTACAAGTCTTACAATAAACAGGACACCAGGGTCTTGTTTGATGTTGTTGTTGTTGTTGTGTTCCCTTTGTATGAATTAGTGAAATACCACATGTAGATTGATGTTAGAGACATCGTTCGAATGGAAGTTCTGCCATTCCTTGCTTTTATCTTTTTTGAATGTAATTAAGTCTTTGCTGCCAATATTTCTTAATATGTTACAAAGAATTTAACAGAATCAGCAAACAAAAGCAATACCAGCCCTAGGCTTTCATACAACTTGTTTTCAAGGTTTTATGATGCAACAGATTTTTCAAAACCAATTTTTGGAAGTAACCAAACAAGGATTTCATAAAAATCAATGTGTACTTTGGATTTTAATAGACTATATGGCAAAAGCCTCCAAGCATGTTGACACAGGTGCATTACCCAATGGATCCAAACTAAAAAATTGCTTTAGGCCTTTAGTAACAAAGAACTACTCCACCTTACTCTTTGATTCTATGTCGATTGAAGATCAAATTATGTAAACCAATGGTGGTAGTAATTGACTCAAGAATCAGTCTTTAAAGCATTTATATTGAGAATTTTGGTGGAGCACTTGGATTTCTCGATTAGGTGATTGCAAGGGTGCTTTGGTCCTCATTTTGCACCAAGGATTTTCCGAGGAGTGAATCAAGTCTTCAACTTGTGAGAAAGCTGTTGTAGGAGAATCAAATATGACCTACTCTCTATGGTACTGGATGAATGTCAGGAAATTTAACATTAGAATAGAAGCCTTATTTTTGGGAACTTTCATGTTCATGACACTGGTTATGCTACAATGCCATGAATAGTGACATAGTGCCCAGTCAAGTCCCTTTTCTTTTCTTTTCTTTCCCTTCCCAGTAAGACAGTTATTTCCTAAGAAGTCCGGTAAGAGAATATCAATGAGGGGTTTCAAATCCTAAACTTTAAGGACACAGAGGAGAGTTTAGTGGAGTAACTTGAGTCTGTACCAGGGATTGAAGAACCACTTAGTTTGGTATGAGCCTGTTTGGTTCCCATCAAACTAAGGCCTCAATATGAGTTACAGAGTTATACCGATCTAAACTGCACCAAACTGCTCGAACTGACCCAAATTGAGCAATTCTAGGGTGAATTAAGCTCTGTTCACTAGAATCGAACCTAAATTGCTCATAATTGAGCGGCATGCTCAAGTACCGGTCGGAATGGTGCTTTTAGCTCCTTTTCCTCTCATTTTCTACCATTTGAAGTTCGAAATGAGCGGAAGGAGTGAGAGCCTGCTAGAGGGGCTTTCACAATGGAGAGGCACTTGGATTTCAATTTTTGAGCTAGAAATTAATTTTAGTTAGGTATTAATCTTTCCATTTGTTTAAATTTCATGAAAAAATGGAGCTGAAATTGGTGATTAATTGGAAGAGTTAAGGGGGAGACTATCAGTTTATGATTAAAACTTGTTTATGGCCTAGGGCATGAACCACGATCAAAATCAACATTTTTGGGGTAAAGGTTGAAACCCAAAACCTATGTGCAAGAGACATGTAAATTCAAAAGTAACCCAAGCAAATGACATTTGCTTGGATTGATTTTTGGATGTGTATGAGTTTTAAATTTTGAGGAAAATTGGTAGCATGTTTGTACCAGTGATGTGCGCATGCTACTAAATTTGAAACCATAATGGGTGTGCTTTGGGCTTGCTCAGTTCCATCTGAGCTTGGGACAGGCGCCCAATGAGGATGTATATGAGCTTGCCAGGCACTAGCTGTGGCTGCACTCTTTTCTTTTTAATGTCCTCTCATCTTCTCCAATCACTGTGAATAATCTTCACTATATCTACTGCAACTTTCTTGTCTAAATCTCTGAATCTTGTGTTCAATTTGTTATTGCACAGATCTTCCTTGGACCCAATGGCATTGTTCTGCATTTACTACTAGTACTCCATCTGAAATATTCATTTGGCTCGCTAAATTCTGTTTTCTTCATTTATTACAAAGTATTTCTACTATTGAGTCCACAATATAAACTTTTGAATCATATGACAAAGCTTTTTGCTACAACAATTAAAATTCTGCATTTGCAGTTTAATTCTCTGCACTAAGTGCCACTGTTATCTGATTTTATTTATGGGTTAGGGACTCTATGGCTTGCAGGGCAGGTTAAATTGATATATTGATTGCTTCCGTTCATATTTGATGCATTCTATTCCATTAAATGGGGTAAACAAGAACTAAGATTAAGCCTAGTATTATTCATATCTTTCGTTTGCCAGCATGTTAGAAAACAATTCCAAGTGTTCTTGCATCACTCAACTTTTTTCCAATTGTTTGTCCTTTGACCAATGGGAACTAGCTTTGTCTCTATCCTTCCATTTTGGCTTCTGAACTTCTTGAACCATTACAAGAAATTCTCAACAAAATCCTTAATTTCTTAGAGGAAGCAAAGGCAAACCGCCAACACCTCTAGTAGGAGATGGACAAGCAATGATTAAAAGAAAATATAAGGGTAGGATGATGAAATCTATCTCCTTTGCATAAAGTAAAATAGATGGTTCCCATCTTTTTTGATTCTTTTCTTGTCTAGACTTTTTCCCATCCACCAAGTTTCTTTCTTTTGTTTTCTAATAACCATGTCATGGAAGAATCTGATACTTGCATCAGCTTGGACATTGTATAAGACTCTGACCCCTTGTCAGTGGACTTAATCATACATCTGATGTTTTGACAACATGTTCTTTCAACAAAATCAGTCCTGATAGTTTCATGAATAATATCCTTTCTTCACAATATGTGGCAGTCATCTTGTTACCAGTCCATTTCATCTCATTTCAAAATTCTTTGAAGTTTCGTGAAAGACCTGGAATGTGCATCTTCATTCTTGCGATATTTTAGCCCATCACCCAGATGGTATTTTGAGCTTGCAATTCCGTATTTGGAGGACATATCTTGCATTTAATTGCACATGTTTTTATTTCCAAATTTTAATCAACACGAGCATTTGTGGACTTTAGCATGGTGCTTTAACCTTTTCTTTTCCTTTTTTTTCTCTTTGCTTCAGTGTTATGATTTTTTTAAAAGAAACATAATGAGAGTGCTACCAATGTTGCATGACATGGACACAAGAATTGGATCTGGTCATGTGTCTAAGCAAGGTTTAAGTTCTCAATCCTGATGATTTTATTGGTCAGACACCAGGTCGATATAGTAATGGGTCAATCCAGTGTCATTACTTGCGACACATTGGCTTCCTACTATGTATGAGGACTCCAATGTTTTTGTTCTTCATTTGTTTTTATACTTTTTATTGTTAACTTTTTTATAATTATTTACGTCATAAATTTGGGTGATGTAAGGTTTTTGAGCCCATGACTGGTTTTACAGTGCCCACAATCTAAAGTCTCTCTTGTCCTCTATTCATCCTTCTCTCTGACTTTGAAAGCAAAAGCACTAAGAAAAGTTGTGAGTGGCATTTTGACTGCCATGGCTACTGTCATGTATAACTAGCTAGTGCCGGTCACTTTCCTGGTTGATAGCCAGTACTATGAGATACAAAGTGTGGTGGCCCAAATCTAAACAGTTTAGCCTTTTAGGGTCAAGGTTCTAAAAATTGCTGGAATGGGACTTTATGACTAGTTCTGTACTATTTTTTGGCAGAAATCGGCAGCAGTACATAGTGTGTCGGTATGGAACAGGGTCCCATACATGTGCTACTACCTAGTACCATATTGTTTTTCCAGAAAACAGGTATGCTTTATGATGCTGATTTTTAAAACCTTGGTTAGGGTCCCAAACTTGTCCCAGGACCTAGTGAGTAACCAGTCTAATCTGTTCTAAGATGCTGCATACAAGCCAGGACTTTAATCCTTGTGCATAAATGCCAAACTTGAGAAGAGGCAAAGAGGAGATATAGGGATACATGCATAGGGATGGAACTTGGTAGAGGCTAGTGGGGGGGAGAAAGAGGAGGGGGGAGAGTACAGCAACCCTGGATCTAGAAAATCTAGTTGAATCCCATGTATGGCGAGGTGTGGCCTCCCCTAACTCTCATTTATGGCCCCTCCATCTTGCCTTCTTTCCTGTTATGCTCTGCAAGCACTCCACTGTATTTTCTAGTTTATAAACTAAACTAGAGTTTGAAATAGAAAGAACACTTTCATAGGAAGGACATCTAATTCTACTAGACAACCCGTATATAACTAAGCAAATTATTGGGCATGAAAAGTGGAGATTGTGGGTGAAAGAGAGGAGTGGAGGCTGCTATCTTTGGAGGACTTCCTAAATGGCCGATATCTTTGGAAGACTTCCCAAATCTCCTAGAGGGATAACTGTGAGGTAGGGTTTTGCCTCAAGCCAACATGTCATGTTGGGTGAGTATTTGAGCTGCTTCGTGAGCTCTAAAGCATTAATCTGCTTGAAATCTTTCTCTTCTATGCGAAAAATCAATTGGCACCAGATAAATGAGTTCTTTCTCTTTGGATCAGGAATTTAGACATCATAATTGAACTGTTTTTTTGTGACACCTAGAGTGTTAACAACTAATGAGGTATTTTTTTTCTCCTTTCTGTTGATTCCTATAACTTTCTATTGCATCTCTTTGAATGTTCAAATTTCATATTTTAGTTGTCTTAGATTTGTAGCACAATTGCATATGTATGTGTTTGGAGAACCTTGAGAAATGGAAACTATGAAAACAACTCTTTTGTTATCTCATCCAACCATTCGCCTATATTTTGCATGATGTAATCCATTACCTTCTCTGAAAAATAAAATAGAACAAAACAATGGGATTTTAAGGTTTCTAGAGTGCACTGTCTATTATTCCATTATGGAATTGTAAAGAATAACACCAATTTGCACATTTTGAATATTTAAATAAATTTTAAATAATTTTTTTTATCATTTTCAAGTTAGCTTTATATTATCATTTTATTGAAATCATTGATCATGAGGAAAAAGAAATTTAGGAGCCGAAGGTGTAGGTTTCTGAGTCATTTCTGTAATTTTAGTTCATTTTGCTTATTCCTGTTAATAAATAGCTGTCATTAAATCTGCCTATCATCCTATCGGATTTTATTATCCTCAAACTTTTGCCAAGTCAGCATGCTGACTTATCCAACTCAACAGTCATCAATAAGGGGCAGATCATTGGGCCTCAACATCTTTTTAAGAGAGGAGGAAAGCATTGAACTCTCTTAGGCTGCTAGAAGGTAGGAGAGAAAGAGAAGAATAGAAGGAAAGAAGGGAGAGAAGACAAAAGAAGGAAAGTAATGAAAAGAAAGAAGTAGAAGGAATAGAAGGGCAGCCAATTAGTTCATGACCATCACCCAATATTGCTTTCTCATGCAGCCATGGTTTATCCTTTGGGTTTTGTTTTGATTGCACTACTTCTCTATGGACCTCTAGACATGCTGACATGAAAAAGTTAAACACATAAAAGCAGTTTTTTTTTTTTTTAAATGCTTTTTGACTGTACCTCTGTTCTCAATAATGGTGGTACGTATCGTTTCTTTGTGGAAAAAGTGGCACCAATCTTAGTGAGGTTGGTACATGGCAAACCTTCTTCTTCTTGTTTTTTTTACTTGAAAAATGTGGTACAGACTTTAATGATGATGGTGCAATGCTGATAAAGTTTTTCTCATAAGCAAGGATGAAATTGTCCTAAAAATTGTCATGGTGAATATTTTTACAAATCTGAAATGACTGTCCAAGAATTGGGAGAAAAAAAAAACAAGGGTAATTGTTTTGCAAAAAAAAACCCTTTTTTTCCTCCTTTTCTTCAGATATTGGATCAATGGAAGTCCCATTGTTTGTAGGACCAGTTTAGGTTTCTTTTGTCTGTTTAAGATGACTAAGTGTATAAAGTGACTATTGCTGTGAATGCATAAAAATTTTTAGATTTTTCTTTAATCCTCTTCCACTTTAATATCTGTTACCATCTTTTGGTTTATTTATATCGGCCTCATGTTGTTCATCACCTCCAAAGCATCTCCATGTTCCTTATGTGCAGATTTTTTATACTTCAAAAGCTGATATCTTAAGTCCATGGGAGGACTGGTTTGCACCATCCTGTCTCTTGTACTTCATGTATTGTCTCTTGTACTTCATGTATTGCTTCATATCATAATACCCTTGAATGTGAAGTACGTAGAAGGGAGGCATAAGTGGAGCACTGATTTGTGGGTTGGTATGTATTGATGCGGATGAAGTATGGATAGGATTGTCAATATCCACCACCCATATGCTATTTATAACCATAAGGTCCTTAGGCCGACATTGTTTGCCTTGACTGACATCAGCGAAACCATCCCGAACCATTTGGTTTGAGGCATACGAAGCATACCAATGGTGGACGAGGATGGTTCCAGCCTTCAAATTGAGAAACCAACTAAGGAATGGGAGAGGAAGAAGGAAAGAGAAGAATAGAGAGAGAGAGAGGGAAGGAGGGAGAGGGAGGAAGAGAGAGGGAGGGTGGTGGACGGCTAGCGGAGGCTGGCAAAGGGCCGTTGAGGGCGGGGAGGGGCACGAAGAGGCAGAGGAGGGGCTTCACCCTCCGGTTCCGTATTTTGTTCGAAATAAGAGTTCTAGAGGAGGCCCCTTTTTAATTTCTTAAAATTTAAGTGAAATTGTTAACTCTCTTGCTGAGTTCATTGAATTTTTTCAATATAGAAAAGCTTTTTTTTAATTTTGAAAAAAATTAAGTGGTTGACTTCACCGAAGTTTTTTGGAATAAAAAATAGACCTTCCTTTGGCCCCCCTATTTCAAATGGAAAAGGAGAATTGGAAGGCAGAGCCTACTTCACCCCTTTGCCCCTTCCTGGCCCACCATGGTCCTTCACTAGCCGTCCACATCCCTCGATCTATCTCCCTCCCTCCCTTTCTCTCTCTCTCTTCCTCTCTCCTACTCTCCCTCTTCCTTGCCTTCTCTTGTGTCGCACTATGCTCCACCAGCCCTCCCCTTCTCTCTCCCTCTTTTTGTCCCTCCCTTCCCCTCACTCTATCTCTATTTTCTTCTTTCCCATTCTTCCTCTCCCCCACCCTTTCCGCTATGTAGTTATGGGCCTGGCATGGAGGCATACTGCATTGTGCTGCCGAGTAATTGATATAGGCCTTGGTACAGGCACAACGATCCTTGGCCCTGACTGCCCATAATCATGACTCCTATCTGTATCTAGGGCCTTGCATGCAACTAGGAAATTGTCAAAGACAACAAAAGGCATTGTACATGATTTTTGGATCACTATGTAATAATGATTAAAAACATTTCATCAGAATATTAATTTTAGAAATTCAGTTCGTTTTCAAAATTTGGATTTTTGAGGGGTTTTGTTAGATTGACCCATGAGTAATAAGACTTTAAAAAATGAGCCTAAATAAAAGTGCTTTGCTAGGGTTGATTTTGAATGTAGACTAATTTTAGGCAAAAGTTAAGGTCAGACAGAGAGATGCTAGCCATACAACCAAGGTAACATGTACATGTTTATGAGTGGAAACATGCTAGCCATTTTTCTATCAAAAGGATAATATTTTGGAATATCAAATAATGTTTTACTATTAATTAATTCTGAAAATCAAAATTGACTTTGATTTTTTCTTCAATAATACAAATTAAAATCTACTTGATGAACACCATTTGTCATTTGTTTTCGAATTTATGGTGTTTTTTTGGGAGATGTTTGTGTGCAGAACAGATTCATGGCAAAAGACACTTTTACTGATCTTGAATGCTTAAGCACATGAACTTGTGATGCTTAGCCATGATTTTTTAAAATATGTTGTTTGTTACATTTAGATTCAAAAGTCTAGTAATTTCTAATGTTTTTGGGCACCAAAATTTTAGGAAATAGAGAATGTATAATTATAAAAGAAATAAAGTTAATCCATTTTTCTAACCTGAGATATATCTAATTTATTAAAGTTTTGTTTTTGTATTGAAATATTCTTATAGTTTTAAGGTGTCAAACCACTAAAATCTTATGTACAACATTTAGAGATCATCCTAGCAAAGTATGAACAAAAACCTTATCAATTAGATGAAATATAGGCATAGGTTCAAAAAAATTGATTACAACTCATTTTACGTTAACCATATTTGGCAAAAACATCTGGAAAATAATGTGCTGAAATAATATATATCTAGTGCTATATGTATATACACATATATTACTAATTTGTGTTTATGTTTTTTATTCTGTACAAACGTAAGTAATGTTCACATGTATTTATTTATTCTGTGGATAATGGTTGGGTTCACCATCGATCATTCCATAAAAATGACGAAAGAACTACGCATGTCTGGCACCTAAAGAAATATGTCACATGTTTGAATATGGAACCTCGTCCTAGTAGAAAGGGGCACAGCCATTAGGCTATAGCCAGTTTCTGGTTTGGATCAATTCCAAAGAAAAGAAAATATTTCAAAACATTTATGTTTCCTTTAATCATGTCTCATTTCCTAAACCTATATTATATTAGAAGATTAATTCATTATCCTAAAGCAAACTAATTAGAAGTATTAAATCAAAACATTAAGATCAGTCCTTTTGCCTAAACTGCTTTAGATTGGGCTCAAATACACCGAAAATTTAACTTTATGAGTTAGCTTTGTCCTCTGAAACTAACCTGGTTTTATATTGGTGATGCCAAATCTGTAGTGCCTCAATTTTTTGGTTTTGCTGATCTCAACAAAACTTTTAAAAAATCATGATCCTACCATTTCTATTTAATTACAAATCTTATCAGTGCAAATCAATGATAGGTTATCGAAATTGAACAATTCAAAGCATCAGACATTATATACAACATTAACATAAAAATAACATGTCCTGGAGATTTCTTATGTTACACCAGTTGTATTAGAACAATTTTGATGGAAAGATATGGTCGAATGTCTTAATTATTGGTTTAAGCATGAGAATCATACTGAATTATGATTTTTATGTGTTTCAAGATCTGGAGATATGATTAATAGTGAGTTCTCAATCCATATAATCCACAATACATTTTGTCATGATAGCTGTCTTGGTGCCATATTTAAGTGTCCACTTCATATATATATATATATATATAGGTAAAAAACCTGTGAAACATATATTTTCATTCTTTTACACATTTGATGCTCTTGCTTAAGATTTCTACATCTGGAGTGAAAGTTGATTCTTAAAGGTGTTGTAGGACCAATTCTGGCTCCAGGTTGGTTTATTGTTAAGTTCTAGGAGTCTATTTTAGGGATTTAGGGCCCTTCAATTTATTTACTATTTTAGTAGGTCTAATTATGGTTCTTGAGCTTGTTCGGCCCAAAAATGAAGTTTGGATGCCAATTGTAGTTTATATGTCCAAACAGCCCATTTTTTAAAGTTGTCTATCACTAACCTCAATCAGCTTATGGTTGACTAGCTTCCCTTCCCATGTATTTTGGGGTTCCATATGAAGCACTTGGCTTCTCTCTATACCACAGACTGAAGAAGTGCCCAACTCTATCCCAGAGGAATACAAAAATGGAAGATGAAAACAAAGAAAAAACAACCAGTTGTCCCAACTAGTAGCTGCTCTTTATTCTACCATTCAGGCCTTCCCTCAAGGTTTGCCCTTTAATTATTCCAGCCAGTAGATGAGGTGGATCTTTGGCATCCAAATGTTTTGTTTTCTACCGGCCTTTGAATTTTAAAGAACTAATCTAAGTTAACTTTAATGCCTTCCCCCTTCTTCCCTTGCTTTCATTCACTTTGGTTGAGTACTTTCAACCAAAGGCTTTAGCATTTGCCTATCAAATGTTGTTGAGGTTTCTATCTACTGATTTAGCTCTAAGACCTTGGATTTTTAGATCCAATGGAGAGGACTTAAGTCTAAACCATGAAATCAGGTTGCAGTCTTTGCAGAAAATTGATTTAATCCTGTCCGCTGATAGCATCTTTAATATTGAAAATCAAGATGACCAGTCTGGATTTTTATTTTAGATGACCCATCCTCAATATTGCATTGGCAGGGTTTGGATTCCTATCCTACCATCAAAATTCTAGCTCAACTCCTCTCTCTCTCTCTAAGCTAAGCTCTTGCTTTTTTCTTGTGTTGTTTTGTTCAGTTTTCTCCATTTTATAGGAAAACCTGATGAAATGATCTTTAAAAGAGTACATGCAACCTCTTGAAAACTTCAAATGATATGTAAGCATTTCAACTTTGACATTCAGACCAATCTAGATGAAAACCTCAATCTATAATGTCTCATGAATAAATACCATTACTAGTTATGGCATGTTCCAAAGTTTTTTTTTTTGTATCATCTTAAATTTCAATTGTTATTTAGCCTTTTGATTTTAATATCAAGAAATATTGTAGAAGGGGGTTTTGCACTACACCTTTTTTTTTTTCTATACTCAGATCCTAATACCTGTGTTGTGTCTGTTGTATCTCATGTTTCTGTCTTTCACATGTGTTGCATCTGCTAAAGTCGTGCACACTTGTTGTCAAAGAGTTTGGATAATCTGGTGCTTTGGATCCATTGTACAACAATTGCATGCAACATATGGGCTATATGCCGTGAAAACATAGTTTATATTTGATTGATCTAACTTTTTAGATCTTATTTTTCAAAGTACCCTGCCACCATTGCATCTTGGTAGTTGGCCATGTAATACTCTAACATGATAATATGTAAATATGCTACAACTAAGAGTTCTAGTTGCTTGACTTACTACAAGGGTATTGTTTTGCTATAGTTGGAGGATTGTTCAACTTTTCATGAATTATTCATTTTCTGTTGCTGCTTTTGTATATGTCCTCACTGTAACCTGTATCTTCATAAACACTACCTTAACCATGCACCAAATATGCAAAGAAAATACATCCTTCCTCAAAACTTGTCCATTAATTCTATGATTCGTTGTTCATATACATGAAATAAAGAATGTTGCATGAAATAATAATTATTTGGTTATATACAAAGGAGTACAATGTGATATTGCACTTTATTGTTGTTGATCAGAAAGTATGTGCCACATTCTGATTTTTTTGGACCCATGGCATGTAGTTTTCTGTTATTTTCAAATTTTTACCATTGTCCTTTTTGTTGACTAGCAAGTGCTTATGATCAGATTTATCACCTGGAAAACAACCTCTTGACTGGAACACACGAATAAAGATTGCTGTTGGTGCTGCAAAAGGACTCACATATTTGCATGATGTAGCAAATCCACCTGTTATCTATCGTGACATGAAGGCTGCTAATGTCTTATTAGACAATGACTTCAACCCGAAGCTTTCTGATTTTGGTCTTGCTAAACTTGGACCTGTTGGTGACAACACACATGTCTCAACAAGGGTGATGGGAACGTATGGTTACTGTGACCCTGAATATGCTAACAGTGGTAAGCTGACTATAAAATCTGATGTTTATAGCTTTGGTATGCTTCTATTGGAGCTGATTACTGGGAGAAGGGCATTTGACTCTACAAAGACAGGTGGAGATAAGAATTTGATTACATGGGTATGTCTCTGCAACATAATTCAAGTGCCATTCTAACTATACAATCTTTTTAACCGGAGGAGGCCTCTTGATTGTTCTTTTCCCTCATAATTACTAGTAGGAAATATGTATATTTTGAAGCAAACAAAATGAAAAATCTGGTTCTCCAGTTTCTGTTTTCCCATACTTTTTTCTTTCCCTTTCCTCCTGGTGGTGGAGGGGTCACACGGAGGGGAATTAGGGGTTACTTTTCTCCACAGTCAAACTCACAATGTTGATTTCATTTCAGGTGCCAGATCTGCTTTTTTAAAAACTTATATAGAGTTCAACGTGTTCTTCTAGAAACTAGTTATAGTTTTAGTGCAAAGATAAATGCTGTTTACAGTAGTAATTCGAAAATATTAAAAGCTAGCTGATGGACTTGACATCAAAAGTGTACAAGACCTAGTTCCAATTTCCATGTCAATATTCTATGTTCATGAACTGATGAATCCATATAGACCATTCATTCATTACATAAAATACTTGAACCAAAATGATAGGAGTCACTTTCTGGAAAACATACAAGACATGTATATCTTTCCATGCATTTGCAATTTAATTGGCCAGCACACTATGCTGTGTGATTTTAACTCGCTATTTTCATTCTTGTTATAAACTTCAGTTACATTTTATTCCTTACGATTTAAAGTGTTGTTTGTTTGCTTCCAGTCACGTCCTTTTCTTAACGATAGGAGGAGGTTCACACAACTGGCTGATCCATTGCTACAAGGTTGCTACCCTAAGCGTGCCTTCAAACACCTGGTTGTTGTTGCCTCAATGTGTCTGCAGGATCATGCCCGTGTTCGTCCCATCATGGGTGATGTTGTGTTTGCTCTCAACCATATAGCATCCCAGCCCTACATCCCAGAACATGATTCCAAGATTGTGAACTCCCCTCCACCACCCTCACCTTCGCTGGAGGCTGCTGTTACATGCTCTAGAGGACGCAACCTTGTAAGGAGGCCCTCCAATTTTCAAGCTGGGGTGTAGTACAGGCTTCATGTTTATGGTATTAAACTTCATTACAGCATAGCTTAGAACAAAGCTAGAAAAGAAAAGGATCAGATATAATTTTGATCCAATGTAACCATGTTTTGACCTGTCCTTTATTTCAGCCATCAAATATTTACGATTTAATCAATCTATATTTATATTCTGGGTCTATGAGAGGTTTGTCAGCCTGGCTAGCATTTACATCTGAAGCTATTCCATGCATGGAAACAGCAAGATATTTGTTAACAGACAATTCCAATCCAGATCTTGCAGCTGCACTTAAAGATAATGGACTCTTGAAGAAAGAATGGATTGATGGCATTTAATGTTTTTTCTTTGTTCTATTTGGTGGTTGTGTTTACAATTAATGCATTTTCTTGGTAGTTGATATCAGATTTTTCTGGTGACTTCCTGTCCGCTTGTGCTAAGCCTGCTTCTTTGGAGTCTTTTTTTTCGGAGGAGACGGGCTCCACCAAACTTCATTAAGACATCCGAGAATCACCATCAGATGGAAACGAAAGGAAGGAAAATGTTTTTCTAATGTCTTTCATAGTATTTTCTGAATGCCTAGGATTTCAGGTTGGACAAGTTGAATTGGCAAAGGTTTTAGATTGGATTGGGGATGACGCCAGTGGATTTGGAGACGTTGTTCACAATTCAGGCTTTGCTGAACACCGGCACGTCAATTGAATACTGAATATATGTTAATGCTGTATGCATACAGAGATGCTTATGCTTGCTCTAGAAATTTTCAGCAAGAAAACTGATGCCACGCATGAAGAGAGTTAAGAAACTTAGATCTAAGGGCTGTATTTGATTAAAAATTCAAAATGGTGGAGGCTAGTAGCATTACTGTAATTGTGTAAGTGTGCTTGAAGCTGATATTTCATGAAACACTTTCATTTCAACTGAAGAATTCTTTTAGCACCTACCAAACCGATTTCAGCCCTCCTTCAATGCATGTCACAATTCTTGACCTGACTCCACGGTAGCGGACGCACATGGAAGATCCAAATTTTCATAGCCCTCTGGTTCAGGTGAACTCGAAACTTTAGGGCCAGGTCATCTAATAGCCCCTACGTATATCTCAACATGTAATTAGATGTGCTATCAATTAATAAAATTGAATTGATGCCCTCTTGAATGTTCTCTTTGTTTTGCACATGTTAGATTATATCAGTGGATCCAGGACCTCCTTAGAGTAGTGGTTTGGTTTAAGTAGCGTACCAGCCTATCCTTTCTTTGTTTTATTTTTTAATTATTTCATAAGGCAGCAAGTCCACAACTTTTATTTCAAATTGTATTTTGTCTAATTGCTACCTTGGAAAAATATTATCTTGTTATTCCTACACAACCGAACATGCGGTTCGAGATTTTTTTTTTTTTTTTTAAATATAATTTTTTAAGTCACAGTTTTTATTATGAAAGATCGAGCTTTTGAGCTCAACAAATATTTAGAAAATTATAAATTTAAAATTTGGGATATAATGAAGTTGAAGTAAATGCTCTTCAAAAAATCAATTTGGCATAAGCCGGATGGCAATGAATCTCTGTAATAAAATATTGGGCACCAACCAGCTAAGCTAGCGGCTGTTGAATGCCAATAGTCCGAGTTGCATCATCTGTTAGGTGCACATTTGAAAGTCCATATATAAGGGGTAACTTTGGATTAGAGCACATTGGTTTACCAATGGAACTTGATATGCAAATTTTGCAATATGAAATTATCTACCAAAGCTCATTAATCCCTCGTATCTCATGCAATATGGCATTGTCTAGCAAGGGTCATGGTCATGAAGAATTATTGCTAGATTAATTGCTATTCACATAGCCAGCCACCTGTTGCAAATAAAATAGCTTTAAACGATCTGAGAAGCTTCTATAAATTGAATCCATTAATCTTCCATGAATCGCTTTTATCATAGTTCCTCTAGCTGAATTGAAAGATGCATGAGAGGGAATCATTTATGCTACCACTACTCTTGAGGGTAAAACAGATAGTGTTCGATTCAATAAAGAGGAGCTACCCTTTGCTCGCAAGTTTTTGGAAGATGATTTAAATGCTTTCGGCCTCTGAAGCAGCTCACATGCGTGTACGGGAATGCTAATAGTGCATTGAGTTTCCTCTTATGTTGCTAATTTCTCCGGTAATATCGCGTGATCCGTATGGAACTCCTAGATATCATTTATGCTTATGCCTAAGATGGTATGATTCTTCCATTTCACCCAAAACAAAACAAAAAAAAAAAAACTTTAAAAATAATAATATTGAGTATGATTTTTTTTTTTTTTTTAAAAAAATTATCTCTTGAGACTTAGACCATTTGACTTCACTTTTTTCACCTTTTGGTAGTGCCCATCCAACATGAAGGCCCCACACACAGGTCCTAGTGGTCCCGCGGTAGATTGCACAGATTCGGGTTCGATTCTCGAATGCTAGCAAGTCGTAAACCTGGTCAGGTGGACCGAATCGGAATTATTAAATTGGGCTATGTACCAATTCTTTTACCTGGCCAAGAAGAAACTCACGACTGGTGCTTTGCTTTTAGTGCTGGCGACTCGGCTCCCACCGTAACAACTAATATAGTTTATGGCTGTTAAGTTTCTTGGTAGATTAGACCTTAATTAATATAGTTTATGCCTGTTAAGTTTCTTGGTAGATTAGACCTTCTACATCACTGCTCATTGGCTGGACCTAAGCAAGCTTATACACACACACAAAAAAAAAAAAAAAAGGTCAGCTGAGCTTGATAAGTCCCCGCAAGTGGGTCATCGTACCGTGGGAAGAAAATGGTGCGAACAATGTCGCCATCACAAGGAGACTTTTGTCTCCACGCCAGATATCAAATATATAACGATTGATCGACAGATTTTTAATTGTTTTGTCTGGATTCGTTTCTGATTTTTAGTTGTATACATATGGTACGGCATGTGTTAAACGTACTCAATGGTAGGTAGAGTCCATATTTGCACAATGAACCATCGTCTCCCCAACCTGCAAGGCTCCCACTCAAACAAAAGTTTTTCCGCAATTCTTGTCATGTACCATTTGCATCAACAATTGATAGGTACACCTATTTTTTTAGTTATTTTTTTTTGTCCCTGAGGTTCTCTCTCCTTCCATTATCATTAGGCCACAACTAATATTGAGAGGAGAGAACTATAATGGTCTATTCCATGGTAGAGAATAAATCCTCTACTATGATATGCAGTTTGCATTGTAAAGCGCTATATAATATTTGATTGCAAGACGGCCGTTAATTAAGATGACTTTATATGTTGCATATGATATATTTTATTTGCTAGCCATTCATTTATAGATGGTAAGTATAGAGTATTTTGCAGTATTTTATGATTCGAACAATGCATCATAGGGAATTCTAAGAATTTAAGATAAATAGAAAAAAGTGATACAAAAATTAGAAATAAATAATATAAATATTTTACCAACTCTGCTTATGTTAAGGATAATATTCTAACTTATATCCATAGATCCCATTGGTCAGGGACCACAGAGGCTAATATATATATATATATATATATATATATTATATTTCTGAAAGTGCTTTATATGATGGTGGTATTTTTTTTTGCTCCCTATACAGGGAGTAGGGAGCATCCTCAGACGTATTTGACGGAAAGTAAAAAAATGTGCAACACTTTTCATATCTCCCAAACTATTACTTACTATTATAATGCAAACTACTCTGAAACCTTTTCATGTCCCCCAAACTATTTTTGCACTAAAGTACTTCGCAGTTAGTAATTACTTGCTACTATAATGCAAAATATTCTTAAACCTTTTCATATTCTTGTCGTATTTGACATAAAAGTAAGAATGTGAACCATTTTCATATTCCCCAAACTATTTTTGCACTCAAGTACTTCGAAGTTACTAATTACTTATTACTATAATGCAAAACTATTCTGAAACCTTTAACCATGGCTTATTATCGTTAGCTATTTATGAGTTCTATGTGTATCTTTGTTTTTTAAATTGAAATACATCCTCGTGAGTTTGCTTTTACTTGAAAGAGAGGAACAAATAGGAAAATATAGGTTAAAAAAGGAAGGACGCTCGTCAAACAAGAGTCATATCTATTATTGAGGATAAATTTTACTTCCACCGAAGTTCAGTCTGATGCTTAGCCTAATGCAATTGAAAATCACGGAAGAGCTTCAATCGAAAATTCTTCCTCCAATGATCGAACCCCAGCCGATTTCCTCCAACGATCAAACTCCAAGGTAGTCAGATTTCTCCAGGAGCCGAACTTCTTTCGAATTCCTCCAGGAGCTAAACTCTTTCTGAATTCTTTCAAAGCAGTCAGATTTCTTCAGGAGCCGAACTCCTCCAGCAGTTGAATTTCTTCTAAAGCCGAACTCCTTTCGGATTTCTCCAGAAGCCGAACTCCTTTCGGATTTCCTCCAGCAGTCGGATTTCTTCAGGAGCCGAACTCCTTCCGGACTCTTCCAGCAGTCGGATTCCTCCAGGAGCTGAACTCCTTCTAGACTCCTCCAGCAGTCAGATTCCTCCAGAAGCCGAACTCCTTCCAGATTCCTCCAGCAGTTAGATTTCTCCAAGAGCCGAACTTCTTTCAGACTCCTCCAGCAATAGGAGCTGAACTCCTTTCGAATTTCTCCAACAGTCGAATTTCTCCAGGAGCCGAACTTCTTTCGAACTCCTATAGCAGTCGGATTTTTTCAGAAGCCAAATTCCTTCCAAACTCCTCTAACAGTCGAATTTCTCCAGGAGCCAAATTTTTTTCAAACTCCTCCAGCAGTCAGATTTCTTCAGGAGCCGAACTTCTTCCGAATTTCTCCTTCAGTTGGATTCTGAATGCCTGCTTTTTTCAGACGATTACAACTATCATTTATCAATTTGCTATAAGCAACCCCACTACCGAACGGTTACGACTGTCATTATCCGTCTATTATGAGCGACACCTCTCTCCATAATAAATTTTATGTGACCCAGAGTGGCCCACTATTGAAAGGTTATAATAAGCTCCATCTATAAAAAGGAACCCTCCAGATACATTTTCTCTAAGCCTTCTTTTTTTTTCCAAAACTCTATCGAATTCATACCCGAGTACTCCATTTTTGTTGGTCAGAAGAGCTATTTTGATCGTCGGAGGATCCTATCGGAGTCACTACCACCAACTCCGGATAGGACTTTATTTCATAGGTCACCTATGGCGACCTCATCTTTTCCAACTCTAGCTCAATCCGACGTCAACCAGATTCTACACCAACAGAATTGGTGCTAGAAGGAGGGCTCTCTATTCCTGAGATTTTCTTGATCTTAAAGGTGTGCTCAGCGGTCTTTTTCTTCTCTAGAGTTCTTCCTGAAAAAATAAAAAAAATATCTTCCAAGAAAGTTTCGACTCGACGATCAATGGCCTCTACATTCAGATCCCATCCAGATCAATCCGTTCCCACTCCAGCTTTGATAACTCAAGCTCAACCTGTAGTCATAGTGGATGTGGAGCAGTTTAACCTGCTGGTCCAGCAGGTTTGCGATCTCATGGAGGTGGTGCAGGCCATACATCGGCTAGCTCCAATGCCAATTCAACTGGAGCAGGCTCTTTCGAAGCCCCATGATCCGATTGGGGGATGACTGACTCGGGCTAGCCGATTGGTGACCTTCGAAAAGAAAAAATAGAGGATGGAGAACTATGGCTCAGACCATGATTCAACCCCGGGAAAAGCTTTGCTCTCGTCCTATCAGAAAACTCTGGAGATCAACAATCGTGAAGATCTCCTAAATCAAAGGTTCTAGAAAATGAGCCGATGGATTGAAGAACTCTGCCACATTGCCTCGGCTCCCCATGATGACGTCTATACCGATCCCTCTTTTTCTCCCCAAATTATGCAAGAGCTCATTCTATCGAACTTTAAGCTTCTCCAACTTGAAAGCTATGATGGAACTTCTAATCCGGTTGATCACCTAGAGGCCTTTCAGATCATGATGCTGCTCCATGGCATACCAGACGCTATCTTATGCCAAGCTTTTCTATCTATCTTAAAGAAAGCAGCAAGAAACTGGTACTCGATGTTGAAGCTAGGTACGATCTTTTCATTTGACCAGATGAGCCATCAGTTTGTGGCTCACTTCATTAACAATTGACGTCCTCACCGAGATTCAGATTTTTTGATGAATATTAAGCAGAAAAAGGGAGAATCTATCCGGGCTTATATCACCTGATTTAATACTGTTGCATTGAAGGTCCAAAATCTGGACTAATCTATTACGATGGCCGCACTCAAGGGCGGTCTTTAGAAGAATGATTTGCTATTCTTCCTAGAAAAGAAGTACCTCAGGGACTTTGCTGATCTATTAGCTCGGACTGAGGGATATGCCCATGCAGAAGAAGCCTTCAAGTTGAAGGATGAAGAAGCTACAGAAGAACGATGGGCAGACGAGTCTAATAGACCCACTATCGAAGGAGGGCTGAATGAAGTTCAGCCATGCTTAAGGACTCCTCCCAAGCATAAGCGAGTCCGAACTCCTTCTTGAGCTCGTCATCAAAGAAGCTTCGACAGAAAGGCCCGAAGAAGTTCTCCTCCTAAAAGGTTCCACAACTACGTCCTCTTTAATGCTTCTAAAACTCAAGTTTTGATGGAAATTAAGAATCAACTATCAAGACCAGAAGAATTATGATCTTTTCCAAACAAGCACAATCGAAGCAAATACTGCCTCTACCATCATGACCATATCCACGATACTGAAGAATGCATTTAGCTCTAAGACAAAATCGAGAAGCTCATCAGGAGAGACCGATTGGGTCGATTCCTCAGACGCTGGTCTAAAGCAAGAGGAGAGCAATCAAGGGCTCTTTCGCAATCGGAGGAGACCTAGGGGGAGGGGTCTTAAAGAAGCAAATTCCTGCATGGAAGTATCAATACCATGGTCGGGGGACATTGGCAAGAAAAGATATTATGGAGCTACATAGTGTCAATATTAAAATTTTAAAAATTTGCAATATTGTTAATCACTTTTCAATAGAGAATTCTTATTTCAATATTCCTATCTTTTGTGAATTATAATAGAAAAAATTAAGCTGGACTTCTTTTTTAGGATAGATAGAAGGCTTCTGGTATGGGAGATAAGATCTCCTTCAACCTCGGTTGGAGATAAGATCTCTCCCAAGCTTTAATGCCAACCTCAATAGGAGATAAGATCTCCTTCAACCTCGACTGAAGATAAGATCTCCTCCGAGCTTCAACTTCAACGTCAATAGGAGATAAGATCTCCTTCAACCTCGACTAAAGATAAGATCTTCTCCGAGCTTCAACTTCAACCTTGGCTGGAGATAAGATCTTCCTCGAGCTTCAACTTCAACCTTAACTAGAGATGAGATCTCTCTCCCGAGCTCCAACTTCAACCTCGACTGGAGATAAGATCTCCCTCAAGCTTCAACATTAATAGGAGACAAGATCTCCTTCAACCTCGACTGAAGATAAGATCTCCTTCGAACTTCAACTTCAACCTCGATTGGAGATAAGATCTCTTCCGAGCTTTCAACGTCAACTTCAATAGAAGATAAAATCTCTTTCAACCTCGACTGGAGATGAGATCTCTTCCGAGTTTTAACTTCAACATCAACAAGAGATAAGATCTCCTTCAACCTCGACTGGAGATAAGATCTCTTCCGAGCTTCAACTTCAACGTCAACAGGAGATAAGGTCTCCTTCAACCTTGGCTGGAGATAAGATCTCCTCCGAGCTTCAACTTCAATGTCAACAAGAGATAAGATCTCCTTCAACCTCGACTGAAGATAAGACCTCCTCCGAGCTTTAACTTCAATATCAACAAGAGATAAAATCTTCTTCAATCTCGGTTGAAGATAAGATCTCTCCCGAGCTTCAACTTCAACGTCAATAAGAGACAAGATCTCCTTCAACCTCGGTTGAAAATAAGATCTTTTTCGAGATTCAACTTCATTCTCGACTGAAGATAAGATCTCCCCCGAGCTTCAACTTCAGCCTCGATTGGAGATGAGATCTCTTCCGAGCTTCAACGTCAATAGGAGATAAGATCTCCTTCAACCTCGACTGAAGATAAGATCTCTTTCGAGCTTCAACTTCAACCTCGGTTGGAGATAAGATCTCCTCCAAGCTTCAACGTTAATAGGAGACAAGATCTCTTTCAATCTCGACTGGAGATAAGATCTCCCTTGAGCTTTAATTTCAACCTCGACTGGAGATAAGATCTCCTCCGAACTTCAATTTCAAACGTTGGCTAGAGATGAGATCTCCTCCGAGCTTCAACGTCAACTTCAATAGGAGATAAAATCTCCTTCAACCTCGATTGGAGATGAGATCTTCTTCGAGTTTCAACTTCAATATCAATAAGAGATAAGATCTCCTTCAACCTCGATTGGAGATAAGATCTCTTCCGAGCTTCAACTTCAACGTCAACAGGAGATGAGATATCTTTCAACCTCAACTGGAGATAAGATCTCCCCCGAGCTTCAACTTCAACGTCAACAAGAGATAAGATCTCCTTCAATCTCGACTGAAGATAAGACCTCTCCCGAGCTTCAACTTCAACATCAATAGGAGATAAAATCTCCTTCAACCTTGGCTGAAGATAAGATCTCCTCTGAGCTTCAACTTCAATGTCAATAGGAGACAAGATCTCCTTCAATCTTGGCTGGAGATAAGATCTTTTCCGAGCTTCAACTTCAACTTCAGTCGGAGATAAGATCTCCTCCGAGCTTTAACGTCAATAGGAGACAAGATCTCCTTCAGCCTCGATTGGAGATAAGATCTTTCTCGAGCTTCAACTTCAACCTCGACTGGAGATAAGATCTTTTTCGAGCTTCAATTTCAACGTCGGCTAGAGATGAGATCTCTTTCGAGCTTCAACGTTAACTTCAATAGGAGATAAAATCTTTTCAACCTCAGCTAGAGATGAGATCTCTCCCGAGCTTTAACTTTAATGTCAATAGAAGATAAGATCTTCTTCAACCTTGGCTAGAGATAAGATCTTCCTCGAGCTTCAACTTCAACATCAACAAAAGATAAGATCTCCTTCAACCTTGACTGGAGATAAGATCTCTTTCGAGCTTCAATTTTAACGTCAACAGGAGATAAGATCTTCTTTAACCTCGGTTGGAGATAAGACCTTCCTCAAGCTTCAACTTCAACATCAATAGAAGATAAAATCTCCTTCAACCTCGACTGGAGATAAGATCTTTTCCGAGCTTTAACGTCAATAGGAGATAAGATCTTCTTCAATCTTGATTGGAGATAAGATCTTTTTCGAGCTTCAACTTCAACCTTGGCTGCAGATAAGATCTCCCCCGAGCTTCAATTTTAACCTCGACTGAAGATGAGATCTCTCTCGAGCTTCAACGTCAACTTCAATAGGAGACAGGATCTTCTTCAACCTCAGTTAGAGATAAAATCTTCTTCAAGCTTCAACTTCAACCTCGGCTGGAGATAAGATCTCTCCAGAGCTCCAACTTCAACCTCGATTGGAGATAAGATCTTCCCCAAGCTTTAACATCAACAGGAGATAAGATCTCTTTCAACCTCGACTGAAGATAAGATCTCCTCCGAGATCCAACTTCAAACTCAACTGAAGATAAAATCTCGTCCGAACTTCAACCTCAACGGTGTAGTACCCAAAAAAGGACTTCGGCAGTCGCCTTCTTTATACTCTCTTTCTTCGAATTTTGAACTCGAAAGTAGGAGGACTATTGTTGGGGTTAAATTCTGCTCCCATCAAAGTTCAGTCTGATGCTTAGCTTAATGCAATTAAATCACGGAAGAGCTTCAATTAAAAATTCTCCCTCCAACGGCTGAATCCTAGCCAATTTTCTCCGACGGTTGAACTCCAAAGCAGTTGGATTTCTCTAGGAGCCGAACTCCTTCTGAACTCCTCCAGCAGTCAGATTTCTTCAGGAGCCGAACTCTTTTCGGACTCCTTCAATAGTCGAATTCCTCCAAGAGCCAAACTCCTTTCGGACTTCTCCAGCAGTCGGATTCCTCTGGGAGCTGAACTTCTTCTGGATTTCTTTAGCAGTCGAATTTCTTCAGGAGCCAAACTTCTTTTAGATTCTCCTAAAGCAGTCGAATTTCTCTAAGAGCCAAACTCCTCCAGTAATCAAATTTCTCCAAGAGTCGAGCTCTTTCCAAACTCCTCCAAGAGCCGAACTTCTTCCGAACTCCTCCAGCAATCAAATTCTTCTAAGAGCCGAACTCCTTCCAAACTCCTCCAGCAATTAGATTCCTTCAGGAGCTGAACTCCTTTCGAACTCCTCCAGCTTCAAGAGCCAAACTCCTTTCGAACTTCTCTAGCAGTCAGATTTCTTCAGGAGCCAAACTCCTTCCAGACTCCTTTAGTAGTCGAATTTCTTTAGGAGCCAAACTCCTTCTGATTTCCTCTAGCAGTCGGATTTCTTCAATAGTTGAATTTCTTCAAGAGCTGAACTCCTTTCAAACTCCTCCAGTAGTCAAATTTTTTCAGATGTCGAACTCCTTCGAGATTTCTCTAGCAGTTGGATTTTTCTAGGAGCCAAACTCCTTCTTCAGGAGCCAAACTTCTTTCAAATTCTTCCAAAGCAGTCGAATTTCTCTAGGAGCCGAACTCCTCTAGCAGTCAGATTTCTTGAGAAGTCGAACTTCTTCTGAATTTTTTCTTCAGTCAGATTTCGAACACTTGTTTCCTTCGGACGGTTACAATTATCATTTATCAGTTTGCTATAGGCAATCCCACTATCGGATGGTTACGACTGTCATTATCAGTCTATTACAAGCGACACCTTTCTTCATAATAAATTTTATATAGCCCAGAGTGGCCCACTATCGGACGGTTACAATATGCTCCATCTATAAAAAGGGACCCTCCAAATATATTTTCTCTAAGCTCTCTTCTTCTTTTCCAAAACTCTATCGAATTCATATCCGAGTACTCCATTTCTGTTGGTCAGAAGAGCTGACTTGATCATCGAAGGGTCCTACCGGAGCCACCACCACTAACTCTAGATAGAACTTTATTTTGTAGGTCACCTATGGTGACCTCATCTTCTCCAACTCTAGCTCGATCCGGCATCAATCAGATTCTACACCAACACCTACTAATGATTTCTCTTGCATCTACCAAACTTCATGGCACTAAGTTCTTTTAAAAGAAGAAAGAACAGACCATAAGGAGAGGGGAAAATCCAATGGATATCAAATCAAATACAAAATAAAACTTAAAATAAAGGAGCACAAAGGAAAAATAAGGTAAGTTGGAGATTTGGAGGGGCTAGCTAGACCAGAACTGTCGAGAATTGGAGATACTGTTGGTTAGTACCAGTCTAATGCTCATAGAGACAGCTGGTGCACCAGTAGTACATAGTTAATAAAATTCCACCATTAACTATTGGCTTTTACATGCAAAAAAGCAGCATTTTTCAATGTATGAAGATACTATTTGGAAGTGGATTTACTTGGAAAAATAGATTTTCTTAAAGGGTCTTGTTCAATGATTTTATATAGTGGAATTCTAGATGTTATGGGTACATCACTGGTCTTGGCATTATTGGAGATTGGAGTTCAGCCATAAAAATGAAGGTGATTATTTTGGCCGATCTTGCAAAATTGATGCACGAGCAATCGAATGATCTTTGTGCTCTATTCAGTGTTCACATTGATTTCATTATGCCTTGACATCGGAGATACTGACTTCAGCAGCTTCAAATTGCCTAACTTGAGATTGGAGGTCTTGATCATAATTTAATTTGATCTCCAACCTTAGTCGTATGGCATTCTACTTTCTAACATTGGAGGTCATGACTTTGGATCTATCAAAAGCTTCGACCTCGAGGGTCCTAGCTGCCTTATCTAATATTGATCTTAGCAATTTCATTCAACCTTGGAGGTATCGACTTCGGTTCTACTTGATCTTAGCAGTCAAGTCAAGCTTTACTTGAGATTAGAGATACCTGCTTCGGCTCTATCAGACCTTCAATCTCAATAATGCCAGATTGCTATCTATTGAGTGTGGACTTCAGTTTTATCAAACTCCCAAGTTCAGTGATATTGACTCTGATTTCATCCATCGATGATCCTAACCACTTGATCCATCATCAAAGGTCTCGACTTTGACTTTATCTAATCTCTGACCTTAGAAACATTTCAGCTTGGGATTTATATTTCCAGCAAGTCGTGTCAATCATGCAAGATGACCATTTCAAGAAGAAAAATATTTTAGATAAGAAAATTGGAATGGCTCAGATCCGATCTTATCAAAAAGGCAGTTAATTAGCTGGCCTCCATTCAAATGTAGAAAGATAATTTTTCTCGATGCTTTGATGTGCAAAGTCTAAAAATTAGTTGATTCTTCCGAGTGTAAACGACACTAATCCCTTCACTATAAATAGGAGGGAGTAGGGATCCAAAGATATGCTTCTCTCTATAATTTTCATTCTTTCTATGTTCTCCAACTACTGAGTTGAGCATCGGAGGATTCCTATTGGAGAACAATCCGGTTAGAGACTTGTCTTTATAGGTATTGCTCCAGTACTTTAGCATCTTCCCGTCAAGGAAAAGTCCTCCGACCTCAAGCCTATGGTTTGGCAGCAACAGTTGGCACTAGAGGAAGGGCCTCCCAATCTTTATTTGAGAACTATTTCAAGAGGGAACAACATGAGACTTCGGAGAGAAGCATCGAATGCATCTCATCACTCCAACAAGATGCCTCCAAATGACATCAAACCACAGATCTTCGAATCTGAACCAGTTCAAGCACCTCTACCTCCATAGCCAGCTCCAGTCATGTCAAATGAATAATTCAATATCCTCATATAATAGGTGCAAGCCTTGTTTGCCACAATGCACAAAATACAACGAACCACCGCACCTCAGCCACCACCTAATGCTTCGCACCTAGAAAGAGACCGCCTATCAGATTGATGCTCGTCCCTACGAAGCCTGAGGCTAGGATAAAGTCGTCATAGCTGATGTACTAGCCTTATTAGAAGGATGCAAGGCCGTTCACCAACTCCACAATCATAAAGGGATTCGACCCCAGAAAATCGATCTCCTCATCATCATAGGCCACATATGGCTTAAGACTTTGAGGTGGAAAGAAGGTTTCAAGAAATGCAAAAGAAGATCGACACATTACAGGGTGAGCTCAAGGAGAGGACCCCAGTTTTAACACTGACCCTCAGTTTACTAGAAGAATTTTGGAGGAACCACTATCTGCGTGGTTTAAAATGCTATAGCTTGAATCATATGATGGGATTTCATACCCCATCGACCATCTGGAGATATTTAAATCTCTGATGCTCCTCCAACAGGCATCAAACATGATTCTTTACTGAGCATTTCCATCAATCTTGAGAAAGACAACTTGATAGTGGTATTCAGGCCTTCCTCCGGGCTTAATAGGCTCTTTCAAATAATTCAGGAGAGTATTCACAATTCACTTTATCAACAATCATCGACAGCATCATGAATTTGACTAACTCATCAGCATCAAGCAAGGAGAAAAAGAACCCCTACGGGACTATATCAAATGCTTCAATGTCGCAATTTTGGAAGTGCATGATTTAGATCAATTCATGGCTATGACAGCACTTAAGGCCAGACTCTAGAAGAATGACCTTTTCTTCTTGCTTAAGAAGAAATATCCAAAAGACTTCATTGAAATGTTGACAAGGATGGAGAAGAATACAAATACAGAAGAGGCCTAGGCTCGGCATAGAGAAAATCCCAATTATGAGCCTCGTGAGAATAAGGAGGACAAATGAAAGGACAAGAAGCCTGAAATCCAGCAGAATAAATGAAGACGGTCCTACTCAACTCCTCATACTCAAGCTCACTAGAATGATGCCGAGCTAGGTACCTACCTCGAAGGTTCAACAATTATATGCTGCTCAACACTCTAAGAGCTCAAATCCTGATGGAAATTGAGCATCGAGAAGATCTACTAGGCCGAAGAAAATGATGGCTCCATTGCACGTACAAGATTCAAGAAAGTACTACTGATATCATTGGGATCACAAGCATGATATGGAGGAATGTCGGTAGCTCAAAGATGAGATTGAAGTACTCATCCAGCAGGGGCAATTGAGGAGGTACCTGATAAAATGGCCGAACCCAAAAGAGCCTAGATATGAGCCACCATGACCTGAAGATCCTTAAGAAAATAGATCTATGATTGGGATCATCCATACCCCCTCTGGGGGGCCGCATGACGACCTTGTGTCTGAGCTAAACCAGACATACCAAGGAATAAGCTGAGCTGAAGAAGAAAAGTAGAAGAAGAGAAGAATCAAGGAAGGAATCATGTTTTCTAATGATGATCTCAAGAGAGTGGCTTGTCTACACAATGATCCGACTATAGTTACTTTGAATATTTTCAATTATGATATACGATGTATTTTGATTGATAATAGAAACACTATGGACATTTTATTTTACGATGCTTTTGCATGAATTAGCTTGTCTTGTGATCATATGAAAAAGGTAGCATCCCCATTGATTGGATTTTCTGATAGTAATGTACCTGTGGAAGGGGCCATCTCTCTTTTCGTAACCATGGAACATGCTCGAGGTAATCAACTATCCAGGTTAATTTTTTGGTCATAAAAATCTCCTCTATGTATAAAGCAATTTTAGGCCAATCTAGATTGAATGCTTTCTAAGCCGCAGTGTCGACCTACTGCTTACTGACAAAGTTTTCACTTTTGAAGGAGTTGGAGAAGTCTAAGGAGACCAGTAGGTAGCCAAAGCATGTTATATGGAAGCTCTAACAAAGAGAGATACCTAAAGGACCTACTCCACCTGAAGAGCTCGATGTTCAAGATGAGCTAATTGAGTAGCAAGGCCAGCCAATTAAAAATCTCATTCCAGTAACCTTGGAGGAAGGGGACCTGGCTAGGATGGTCCAGATCGATTCTAATTTGAATGAAGAAGACCATCATCACCTCACCTCATTTCTACAATCCAATGGTAATGTTTTTGCTTGGACAGCTTTGGATATGTTGGGTATAGATTTGAGAGTAATCATCCATCGCTTAAATGTGGATCCAAATTATCATCCCATCAGGCAAAAGAAAAGAAAGTTTGCATTAGAATGCCAAAAGAAGATAGAAGAAGAGGTGGATAAACTTGTGAAGGCCGGCTTCGTGTGAGAAGTTAACTACCCCAAATGTTTAGCTAATATTGTGTTGGTTAAAAAAGTAGATGGAAAATGACAAGTATGCATCGATTACACTAATCTCAATAAGGCTTACCTCAAAGACAGCTATTCATTACCTTAAATTGATCAATTGGTGGATGCTACATCAGGACACCAACTCTTCTTCTTGGATGCTTTCTCTGATTACAACCAAATTCAGATGGCTCACTATAAGAATTCAGACTATTAGCGATGGCTAACTGCTGTCATTTATAGTCCTTCTGTCATTGCTAATATCCCCACCATTACTAATATCATCATAAAAGCTAATTTAAAAAATCTTATCGCTAATTGCTATTATTAGCAATGAAAAAAATGAGCCATCGCTAATAAGACTTATATCTATAACTAAGCATCTAAATCTAAAAAAGAAAGAATGAGTAATGAGCTTGATAGCCCAGTAATGAATATCTTGACTATATAATTCATATGATAATATAGGATATGATAATCAAAATATAATTTATCATTAATCAATGTACAAACATAATTAAATTTATTTTTAAAATATAAATTTAGTAGTACCAGTATCTTTCAGATATTCATAATCTATTTTAAAATTAATCATATTTAATAATCTGATTCAAAATAAATTTTATTTAACTCATCAATATTTAACTATGATCACACTTATACCCCGTGGCCCAGATGGAATACCATACTTATATCTTATGGCTGGACTGAAAACAAAATCATGAGTTTAGTGATAATCAGACTGAGAGTCTAAATTTAATTTGTATCAAAATTCTTTTCACGGAATAACACATATTTTATAATCAAATCAAAATATGCATATATGATTTCAAATCAATAAACAATTATGGCAATAGTATAAGAAATATTACTTCTAAATTTTATATTAATTTTCATTCAAAATATATTTTTATAAGATTCATAAATTATATATAAATCCATTAATAATCTATTTGATATTTAAAATAATATTATATAAATAAAAAATCTATAGAAGGTTGATTATTACTTGTCTCACACATACTTTAATCAATCTAAATAATTTTAGAATTTTTTTAAAATCTTCAATTAATAGATCATATTGTAATATCATCCTTTGGACATCTTCTTGTTGAGATGACTACATCCTTATATAGAATTGAGTCTATTAATGATCAGAAAGGATATGGATAATTAAGAATAATAGGATTAATGGATTGTTAGGATCAGTTCGGTCATCTAACTTCAGCTGATCAATATTAGACTAAGATATAGGTGGTTCAATAGAGATCAAGCTTGATCAAATCAGTAGTGCTTGATAAAAGTCAAGATGGAGATTGGTACACTATCCAATGATTGGAAGTCAGTTCAAATAACTTCATTTAATCATCATCGCTAAAGATATAAGGATTCAGTAGAGGCTAATAAAAATAAATCTTATAATGTTTGACAAAGGCTCGGATAGTGTGAACATAATATCCGAACAATAGGATGATTCAAAATCTATCTACCAGATCAACCCAAATTCAGTGCAATAGAGCTGGGAATCCTTCACTAGGTTCATAAATCAAGTAGAAAAAGAATATTAGAGGAGAGAGAAATTAACATGGTGAAATAGGGCTGATCAAGCGATACTATCCGGCATCTAGACCAGTCCGATCAAGATGATTTAATCAAACCATGATTAAACTAGAGTATAGATGGTATAATAAAAAAAAATAAGTGATCAAATCTAGTAGACCCGCTCTTGGCTAGGATGGGTATTGGTACGCTATCCGACAATCATGGATCAGGATCCTTTATTAAGCTCAATCAAAATCATTAAGAAGGGCTCTCTGCTTGATTTAACATCTTAGAGAGAGAAATTTTTAGAGAGAGAAATTAAAAAGAGAAAGCGAAACTTTCTAGAAAGTAAAAATAGTGGAAGCATGTGAAGAGAGAGAACGAAGAGAGGGAAGAGAGAGAATCTCTCTCTCCTTTTTTTTTGTTCTCTTCTCTTTTTTTTTTTCTTTCTTTCTCCCTTCTTCCTTCGTTTGGACGAATAGGGGATTCTTGAATCCCCTGCTTCCTTGAGCCAAAAGTCTTGCCTTACTGGAAGATGGTCGAGGATGTGGCCCATAGAGACAGCCAAGGGTCCTCGATCCGACAATCAATGGTGAAGACAATGCCAGAATCTAGGGAAAAATAATGGAATCAGGGTCTGATTTCTTCCAAGAAAAAGCTAGCAACTTGTTAGCTTGAATCGATGCAAAGAGGATGTCCCATCAATTAGAAAATGAAAGAATAAAAATCTAAGGCCATCACCTCAACTCTGGTGAAATTTTGCAGTCGAATTTGGTGGTGTGGAAAGCTTGAAATATCAACTTCAAATTGAGTGATCTCACTAGTTGTTAGTCAAAGGTTAGGCATGGGACTAAGAGGGAAGAGAGGAAGGCCAATTTATAGTCTGGATTTAGGGCTCTAGCAAGCCCTAGGATCCTTTTCTCCATCAGACTTAGGATCGGGAGTCTTGTTTGCATCTTCTTCTTTTTTTCTTGTTGATGCTTTAAAAATTATGCAAGTCATTTTAGGCTATTTCTTTTTATGGCTAGACCAGTCGAGGTTGCTTGGGCCTGGGTATTACATATTGTATGTAGCCTGACATAGTTATAGGAGACATTATGTTTGAACTCCAATATGGGGATCATCCTAAGTTCAAAAGAAAGGTTGGTGAGATGTTGGCGTAACTTAAAAGCATGGTTGCTGAGTTTGAAAGCAGAGCTGCATGTGAAATAGTGGCCAGTCTAGCATTCTTAAAGATAAACCAGAGCTAAGAGGTCACAAGAACTACCAAACTTGGGCAACCTTTTGTGTTTGATGATGTCAACGAGTCTAAAATCTTTATATTAACCACTAACTAGTCGAAGACCCACACGTTACGCGGGTCGGATAATTATGGTATGTAATTATTAAAATTTTATAATAATAAATATTCATAATAAATATTTTTTGGCATTTTTAATATTTTATTTTATTTATTTATTATATATAATATATTTTTTATTATTTTATAAAATAATATTTTATTATTTTTTTCTTTTTTCTTTCTGTTCTCATATCTTATCTACGCCCACTAGTGCTACTCCATGGCTCTCCTTCTCTCTCGGCAAACATCGATCTCCATCGCATCTCCATCCCTTCTGTTCTTCTCATACCTTCTCTACGTCCATCAGTGCAACCCCATCTCCCCTACCATCCTGTTGTTCCGAATGGCTGCTTTGATACCAATCTGTTGGAAACAATCCTTGCTACTTAATGATTGTGGAAACAACAATAAGAATCCGAGAAAAGGGATGGCCGTTCTGTTGAAACCCTAGCAAACCTTAGGGTGTGGAGAAAAGGGAGAGAATGAGAGAGAACGAGAGATTTCAGAAAGAAAAGGCTTGCATTGATTCCGTGCTTAGTTTACAAAACTCAGTACAAAGTATATATACCTGATCAAATAAGATCCAACCTAAAAAACTTTCCTAACTAACCCAACGTGATGCACTCTCCAAGCCAATATATACCCATGTCTCCCATGCACACACCCATTGGACAAATTTTAGTCCAATCCATAGGTTAGCCCTCTTAGGACTTTACAAACCAAGGCCCTAAGTTCTTAGGATTAAACCCAATCTCAGGCTAGAATAGAAATCACGTTCTATTCTGTTCATAGCTTGAGCCGGCTCAGTCAGCAATCAGGCCGGCTCGATGGTGATATCTCCTACGAGAGCCTGAATCACCACTCTCTATTCTACTGCTCGAGCCGGCTTTCTCAAGATTCGATCCGACTCGATTTCTACTCAGACTGGCTCTGATAAGAATTGAGCCAACTCTTTCAGCATATCAGCTTGATATGCTTTTTGAACTTCTACTCGAGCTGGCTCTGACAGGAATTGAGTTAGCTCTTCTAAAATATTTGCTGAAGCACTTTAATGATTAATTTCATTCACTCCTTGCTCTCTTTTTACCTACTTCTAAGGCTTGAGAGCACCGTACCTGAGCTCACAAACTCCATCTTGGTGCTCCCAAGTCCTTGTGAACTCAGTTCTATCCATCAACCCCATCAATACCATGCAATTATAAAAGATATTCTGTAAAAGTATCTTTATGAGCACATTAGCTGGATTTTTCTTGGTGTGAACCTTCATTAGCTCCACTTCACCATCCTCTACTAGCTCCTTGATCCTGTGGTATCTGATATCAATGTGCTTTGTCTTCATATGATACATAGAGTTCTATGCAAGCAACAAAGTACTCCGACTATCACAATGCATTCTGACTGCATCCTATGGAAATCTCATCTCCAGTGCCAAGCCCCTCAACCATAGAGCCTCCTTCACTGCCTCCGTGATGCCAATATACTTTGCTTTAGTAGTGGATAAGGCCGTAATTGACTGCAAGTAAGATTTTCATTAGATTGGACCTCCATACAAGCTGAATATAAAACCTATAGTTGAACACCGAGTATCCACATCTCTATGAAAATCTGTATCTATAAATCCCTCTATTAGCCCTTAAGCTTCCTTAGACATGTTAGGATGTCCCTTAGCATCTTCCCGCTGATCATAGTAGATGCCGATCCCAACTAAACCTGTCAAGTATCTAAAGATATCCTTCAGTGCTCTCCAGTGCTCCTTTCTAGGCTGAGCCATAAACCTGCTTACTTGATTTACTGCATGGGCTAAATCCGACCTACAACATATCATAGAATACATAATACTTCCCACACCAGAAGCATATGGAACCTTTTCCATCTCCTGAATCTCTATCTTAGTCTGTGGTGACATGATCTTAGAGAGTCTGACATACTCGGCTAGTAGTAGCTCAGCCAGTTTGGCCTCTTTTATTCCAAATCTCTCTAAGATCTTCTTAATATATCCTCCTTGAGATAGATGCAGTAGCCTCTTAGATATGTCTCTGACGATTTTTATACCAAGGATCTTCTTTACAGGCCCCAAATTCTTCATCTCAAACTCTCGAGATAAAGCTCCTTTCAACTCCTACATAACTTTCTTACTCTTGCATGCTATCAGTATGTCATCTATATATAAGAGTAAGTATAACCAAGATCCATCTTACAAAGACCTCACATATACACAAGGGTCATGATCGCATCTAAAAAGTTCAATACTTCTTACATAAGTGTCAAACCGCTTGTACCACTATCTAGGAGACTGCTTCAATCCTTACAATGATTTCTTCAGTAAACAGATCTCACCCTCTAACCTAGGCTCCCTGAAGCCCTGTGGCTGCTCCATGTATATGTTCTTCTCTAAATTTTCATGGAGGCATGCTGTCTTAACGTCCATTTGCTCCCACTCTAAATCATGAGCAGCAATTATACTCAACATCACCCTGATGGACGTATGTCTGACAACTAAAGAGAAAACTTCTAAGTAATCAATTCCTTCTCTCTGTGAGTATCCTTTGGCTATCAGTCTAACCTTATACCTCCCTCCATCTTACTCTGAAGGTGCCTTTTTGTTAATGAAAATCCATTTGGAGCCAATGGGTCGAGCATTATCTAGTAGATCCACCAACTGCCATGTCCAAATTTTCTTAAAAGACTCCATCTCCTCCATCATGGTCTGCATCCATGACTCTCGATCCTAACTCTCCATGGCCTCCTCAAAATTCTCTAGATCTCCATTGGCAGTGATGAAAGTATAGAAAATAGTCTCATCAATGCAACATCACACCGATTTGCGAACAGTGCACTTCGGCTTGTGCTGTGCCACTCTCCTTGCAGTATCCTGCAAGTTTGCTATCTGTGATTGTCTCTATACTTCTTTTAAGATAGATCGCTCTCCATGCTGGTCCTTCATAGGTGTATCACCATGCTTGCCTAACTCCATCTCAAATTGAATACGATCCGAGGTTGATGTTAAGGGCAAATCACCTGTATCTGAGAGCTTTTTCATGCTATCTTGTGTTGTCTTCATAACTCCATCTGCACTTTCCAGCTTCAAGACGATGCTCTTTTCATCAAATATTACATTCTGACTGATGATACATCTCTGAGAATTTGAATCCCATAGCAAAAAATCCTTCACACCTTATGAAAATCTGATAAATATCATCTTCTATGACTTTGGGTCCAACTTATTTCTGTTGGCTTTTCTACCAAAGCATATGTAGGATAACTGAACATCTTTAGATGGCCAAGCTCCACCTTCTTCCCACTTCAGACAGCCTCTGAAAGTCCTCTAGTCAATTTTCTATGGGGAGATCTATTAATAAGAAAACATGCATAAATAAGAGCATCACCCCAAAATGATTTGGGCAGTGATGCTTGCAGCCTCAAGCTTCTGACCTTCTCTGTCAGTGTCCGATTCATCCTCTTCGCAATATTATTCTGCTGGGAGATCATCTTCACTGTATAATGATATTTCATTTTATTTTTCTCACAGTATCTTCTGAATACTAGGATGGTATATTTTTCTCCATTATCAGATCTTAAATACTTCATTGGCTGCCTTGTCTCCTTCTTCACCTCAGCTCTTCAGATTTTAAATCAGGCCAAAATATCTAATTTTTTCCTCATCAGATAGATCCATATCTTTTTGAAGAAATCATTTATGAAGGTGACAAAATATCTCGCTCCATCTTGAAATACAATAAGTGCCGGTCTCCATATATCAGAGTGAACAAGTTCCAAAACAACTTCACTCTACTTGGTACTATTGGCAAATATAACTCTATACTATTTGCCGTAGATATAGAGCTCACATAGGTCATCTCCTTCCTTTCTGAATGCTAGAATCAGATCTCTCCTACTCAACTCTGTGAGTCTCCTATTACTCAAGTGAGCCATATGATAGTGCCACAGCTTGTAGGTTAGCTGCTCCTCCTGTGCTGTTATAAACACCTCCGCACTATCTGTAACCACTGAGCCCTCCATCCTATATAGGTTGTTGCTCAGTCTTCTTTCTTTCATCACCACCAATGCATCCTTGGAAATCCTCAAACACTCACTATCTGGCTAACAACTGAAAGCATATCCCTGTCCTTCCAAGTAACCAGGGATATCAAGTTCTTCTTCAGTTCTGGCACATACTTCACATTGGTGAGTATCCATATGACTCCATCATACATCCTCACTTTGACTGTACCAACACTAGCAACTTTACATGGATGATCATCTCCAAGACTTATAATCCCTCCATTGGATCTTTCATAAGATGAGAACCACTCTCGATGTGCAGTATAATGGTGGGAACATGGATAACTTTGTTACTCCATCTGATACTACCAGTATATCTTCTCCACTATCTTCAGATAACAGAGCACCACTCCCACTGATCGATCCATCCTTAGAAGTGCTCTTTTTCTTTTCATTTTTCAAAAGTGGACAAGTTCTTCTAATATGACCAGGCTGATGATACTTGTAGTATTTTCAAGCCTTCCAATTTTCTCAAGACTTTGATCTACCCTTAGATTTATCTTGAGTCTTCTCCTTAGGCCTTTCTTATATTTCATTCATAGAAAGCATCTCTAAATTAGGGTTTCCTCTAACTAGCCTCTCTCATTGCTTATTGGATCTGAGAACTCCAACTACTTCATCGAAGTTTAATGTCTCCTTTCCATACACTAGAGTAGTAATGAGATCATCATATGCTGCTGGCAGCAAACACAATAATAGGAGAGCTCTATCCTCCTCATCAATCTTTACATCAAGGCTCATAACATCCGAGCAAACATGATTGAACTTTTGGATGTAGGAAACTAGGTCTCCTCCTTCGGGCATCCATAAACTGTATAGTTTCTTCTTCAACCATAGCTTGCTTGTTATGCTTTTGCCCATATACATGTTCTCCAATTTTTGCCAAAGCTCCTTTGGTGTAGTTTCTATATTAATCTCTGGTAGAACCTCATCAGCGAGGCATATATGAATCGTATTGAAGGCCATCTCTTCAAGTTCCTCTCATTCTTCAGCAAAAATATTTTTCGATCTTTTACGAGTCAAGACCTTGTAGATCCTATTCTACACCAGTAAATCCTTCATCCTTTGCTACAAAAGGCTGAAGTTATCCTTGCCATCAAACTTTTCAAAGTCTATTTTGATGGTACTCGATACCATCCCAACTAGATTCTAATAACCAAACAAAAAAGAGAATAAACAATATTCAAAGGAATCTGATCAGCACCTTATACCACAACACCAGACGAAGCTTTGACCTTTTCTCCACCAGATCTAACACCAGGGCTCTGATACCAATTATTGTTCCAGATGGCTGCTTTGATATCAATCTATTGGGAATAATCTTTACTACTTAATGATTGCAAAAACAGCAATAAAGATCCAAGAAAAGGGATGGCCATTCTGTTGAAACCCTAGCAAATCCTAGGATGTGGAGAAAAGGGAGAGAACGAGAAAGGAAGAGAGATTTTAGAGAGAAAAAAACTTATATTGATTCCGTGCTTAGTTTACAAAACTCAGTATAGAATATATATACCTGATCAAATAAGACCAAACATAAAAAAAACTTCCTTAGCTAATTTAATGTGATGCACTCCCTGAGCCCATGTACACCCATGTCTCCCATGCACACACCCATTGGATAAATCCCAGTCTAATCCATAGCTTAGGCCCCTTAGGACCTTACAAACCAAGGCTCTAAGGAACCTAGGATTAAACCCAATCCTAGGCCAGAATAGAAACACATTCTGTTCTATTCACAACTCGAGCTTGCTCGATCAGCAATCGAATTGGCTCGATGGTGATGTCTCCTGCGAGAGCCAAAATCACCACTTTCTATTTTGCTGCTCGAGCCATCTCTCTCAGGGTTCGAGCCAACTCGATTTCTACTCAGGTTGGCTCTGATAGGAATCGATCTAACTCTTTCAGCGTATCAACCTGATATGTTTTCTGAACTTTTGCTCAAGCTGGCTCTGACAGAAATCGAGCTAGCTTTTCTGAAGCATTTGCTGAGCTTTTCGATCATTGATGATAATTATTATAAAATACTAAATAAAAATATTAAAATAATATCATATTTAATATTTATTTAAATAAATTAATATTTTTATTTATGTTTTATAGGAAAGAAGCCCACCAATATGAAGAGCTCGATTTATGAGTTTTAATGCAATAAATTTCACTCAAATCGGAGCTAAAACAAAAAAAAGTTATGAAGTCCAAAAGCTTAAAAAAAAAAAAAAAAAAAAATAGACTAGTGAATGGTGGACCGACCAGTCCGTCCATGGAAGAAGCATAGACCATCCAGTTCATTGCGCACGGTGAATCAGAGCGCACCACGTGGTGAACCTAGACCATTAAGAGGTCTACGGTAATTATATTGTGGCGTACAGGGGGATTTCGATAATTTGCACCAGCCAGCGGCTTCTGATTGATTGTGGTCTTTATCATGCTTGGTCCATGGTGGTCTATGGCTACAGTATTGCACGATCGGATGGCTGTCATTGATGCCGGTCGAGATCCAATAGCTGGCGATCGTTCCGACTTGATTTAGGCCTCCTTAAGTGCGATCCAACAATGGAAATTCACCCAGACTGTGATCCGATGGCTGAGAATCAATCCGAGGCCTGATTACATAGTTTGCAGCTGATTTTTGATGGATTTTGGGCCTTTAGATCTTGATCGGATAGCCAAAATTCAATAGGGTGTTATAATTCAACCAAGACTTGAATTTTGACTTCAAAAATTGCCCTAAAATCCTGTTTTCCTCTATTTAAACCCCCTTACCTCCCTAAGCCAATCAGCAAGCCTCTTACACCAAAAATCATAATTTTTTCTCTCTTTTTCTCCTCTTTTCCTCTCCCTTAGCCCAAGCCTCCTTCTTCCTTCTTCCATTCTTCGTCCAAGGAGCTCTGAAGATGTCGGAAGCGAGCAGATCGTCAACAACGCACGGCTAAGAAGCTAAATTCTAGGATGTAGATGAAGTCTTCTAGTATGGATTGTATTTTTTTTTATTTTTTTTATAATTTTTATGCAATGAATAAATTATTCTTCTGCCAATTCTAAATTCTATTCTCTATGCATGAGATTTTAACATATTTTTTATTGATTGATATTTAGATAGACTATGTTTATGAAGATGGATTGTGATCAGGAGATACAATCCTTGCTCGATTTAATAGTTTATATTAGAGAGAATCAATAAAAGCCATGTTATCAAATTTTAAAAATTAAAGTATTGAATAATTTATAATTCTATTGAGATGGATCATGATCGAAAGATACGGTTCATGCCCAAAGAAAATAGATTATAATCATAACTAAATTCTTAAAATAATAAATTTTTGCATTAAAGAAAATTATCACAATCCTACTAGAAGATGGATTTGAAATTCCAGAATACCTATAATTAAATTCAAAAACCCTAATTAATTAAGTATTTACTTTTTTTTATTTTAGTTTTAATTTACTAAACTCTCAATTTGTTCTCTTTAATTTACTTGATCTAAATTTTTGCTTTAAAATTAAATTAAGAAATTTTATTTTAAATTACATTGAACATAACTTAGCCTTCAATCTTTAAAAAAATCGACATCTGACTTACCACTATTCTAATCTTTAGGTAGATTGATTTTAAATTATTATTTGATGCTCTAACGATAAGCAGTAAAATTTTTGGCATCATTGCTAAAAGTTATAGCATGATTGCTTCAATTAATTAAAAATTAATTAATTAATTTAAAAAATAAAAAAATAAAAAAACTAAAAAATAAAAAAATCTTTTTATTGCTCTTTAAATTTATTTAGTTAATTACTCTCCTTCATAATTGCTTTCTTACTTACTGTAGGTTAGATTTCTACTACTTTTTAGACTTAATCACTTGAATTTACTTTTTCTTGCAAAATCAAACAAATCAAAAACTTAAAATATACTTATAAAAAGACAAAACCATAAATCCTAAAAAATCATTGACATCTCATAACACTTAATTAATTTAGCAAAACCAAAAATATAACATAAAATTACTTTTTAACATATTCGAACACCTTCTTTGATTTGAATTACATATCCATAATCTACTTTAAGGGTACAACCCATTAAACAAGATAAGATGGAGATTTGATCATCCTTTCTTAGCCCACAAACCATCACCCTTCATATTGCATTAACCCAAGCCATTTAATTTAAAATCAATTAGATGTTAGTCCAAGGATATTCGAGCTCATTAGGATAAAAAAATCCTAGAGTTGGATCGGATTCAAATTGGTTAATTATTCAGTGTCTAAGGCAAGTGGTTCAAGGATTGTGGTTTTTAATTGATTTCGTTATCTGACTTGACCAACTTAGTTAGTGTCTAAGAAAAGCAATGAGCAGGAAACCTCCCACATCTTATGCTTTCCTGACTGAGTCAGTTAGCCAATTTTGGGCTTGAAGTGCTCAAAGATGATTTTGGAACAGTTAGGAGCTGTCTATATCCAGATTAACCCTAGGATAGAGAGTCCATCATTGCCTAACTTATTTATCATTAAAATTTAAATCCTAATTAAGAACACTCTCCTCTCTCATCTCTAGATCTAGAACTTCTTAGGACTCATTTTTAGAACCTTTTCTTTCTCTTTCTTTTATCTCTCTAAATAAAATAAAATAAAATAAAAAAATAAAATTTTTAAAAATATAGCAACTTGAAAAAGAAAATCTAGTTGATTAGTAAGAATAGATCCAAATCCTATCCTAATCCAATAAATTTCTGAGTCCGCTATGGATCAAGAACCTCATATCCTAATGGACCTTTGGTACCTAATGGGCTCAGCCCAACCATTCTATATTCAATTACCCCAGACTGATGCAACCAATTTTAAAATTAAACCTCATATCATCAACATGCTCCCAAAATTACCAAAATTAAGGATGCATATATTTTCATTAGAGAATTTGAGGAAGTTTGTGATACCATGAGAATACATCAACTCTCTGATGATGCTATTAAACTTAGGCTGATTAATTTTGCCCTTAAGAGAAATACTAAAAAATAGCTTTATAGTCTACCCAACCACTCGATCACAACATGGGATGGATTTGAAATATTCTTAAGAAAATTCTTCCCACATCACAAAAAAGTTAAGGAATGAAATTAATCAATTTTGTCAATTAGAAGGTGAGCCATTCTAAAAATGTCTAGACCATTTTAAGAACCTTTTGAGCCAATGCCCACATCATGGGATACAAATTTTGATATTGTGTCAAATTTTTTATGAAGGTTTAGAACCAAATTCTAGAACTATGTTAGAGTCAATGTGCCAAGGCCAATTCATGTATAAGAAAGCCAATGAGGTCTGACAATTCTTAGAGGACCTAGCAGAAAAGAGTCTACAATGGAAAGCAACTAAGAAAATAGATAAACCCACACCAATAAGAGGAGGTATACACCAAGTTCCATCAATCCTAGCTTTAAAAGCCTAAATTGCCATGTTACAACAAAAATTTGAGGCGCTAGAATTACAGAAATCAGTCAATGTAAATCAAGTGACCGCTTCTATGCACAATGGCTATAGTGCATCAGACCATGTCATAGAGGAATGCCCCTTCTTAATGAACCAGACTGATAATAATCATGCATAGATGAATGCCTATCAAAGACCTACCAATGATCTATATGCACCAACCTACAATCCAGGGTGGAGAAACTATCCAAACTTTTTTTGGTCACAAAATACTAATTTGGGCAATACTAATCAACAATCCAATTTTTCTTGGCCCTATGGATCAAATTCAAATAGACCTACTATTAATCAATCATACTCAAGATTCAACCAACCATTGGACAATCCAACTGATCAAAGGCTTAATTCAATAGAAAAAATCCTAGAAGCCATTATGAAATCACAAAACGATCTTACCAACCAACTTATAAATACACATTCTTAAACCATAAATTCAAACTCCCAAGCCATTGCCCATTTAGAAATATAGATGGGTCAGATAGCTACAACTTTTAGTGAAAGAGAAAAAGGTAGATTGCCAAGTCAACCTGAGGCTAACCCTAGAATCCAAAACAATCAAAAATCTTAGCAAGGAGCCCAAATCAACCAATTAAATGCTATCCATACACTAAGATCTGGGAAACAAATAGACAACCATGTGGGCACATCTGAAGCATCAAAAGAAGAAATAGAAGACCCACTATCTGAACCAATATCTGAACAGGGCTAGTCTAAAGAACCTAAAAAAATAGAATCGAATTCACCAGCAGAGCCCGCATCAGAATTAGTTGGATCAATACCCAAGATTGTAGCACCCTTCCCAAACAGACTTAAGTCCAACCAAAACTCAGCCTAACTAGATAAAATCTTAGAGGTTTTTAAGCAAGTGAAAGTAAATATTCCTTTATTAGATATGATCCAACAAGTTCCATCATATGCTAAATTTCTTAAAGACTTATGTACCAGAAAAAAGACCATCAATGTACCTAAGAGAGCCTTCCTGATAGCTAGTGTGAGTTCATACCTTTCAAACCATGTGCCAGTGAAATACAAAGATCTAGGGTCTCTTACTATTTCTTGCATTGTAGGAAAAACCCTCATTAATAAAGCTCTATTAGACTTAGGGGCAAGTGTCAATATACTACCTTATTCAGTTTATGAAAAGTTGGAGTTGAGAGAATTAAAGCCTACAAGAATGACTTTACAATTAGCATATCGATCTTTGAAAGTACCAAGAAAAATAATTGAGGATGTATTGATTAAAGTGGATGATTTCATCTACCCAGTAGACTTTATGATTTTAGAAACTGAACCTATAGTAAACCCAAATGGCCACATCTCAGTAATACTAGGTAGACCATTTCTAGCCATAGCCAATGCCTAAATCAACTATCGAAATAGTCTAATGAAACTTTCTTTTGGTAATATGACCATAGATCTAAATATTTTTATCCTGTCTGAAATAAATCAAGTAAATGATCTGAACTTGATACAAAACAATGTTTATGAACCCATTGACCTAAGTGATGAAAAATCTGACTTGGAATTTTGGATGAATCAGAACTATGAAGAATTTGAGGAGGTCAATAATTTAACTACAGTCAATACGAAACTTAGATGGGAGCCTCCAGTTGAACCATTGTCTAGACCATTAGTGGAGGAAACACCCAAGTTAGAATTGAAAACACTCCCCAAACACCTGAAATATGCATACCTAGGTCCATCAGAAACTTTGTCAGTAATTATTTTAGCGGACCTAGACCCTAAACAAGAGGAAGAATTATTGATTGTCCTTAAGAAAAATAAAGAAGCATTAGGATGGACCATGGCTAATTTAAAAGGTATTAGTCCCTCAATAGTTCAACATAGAATTCATCTATTAGAGGACACTAAGCCAAAGTGAGATCCTCAAAGGAGACTTAACCTAGCCATGAAAAATATTGTAAAGAAAGAAATAATAGAACTCCTTGATAATGGAATAATATATCTGATCTCAGATAGTTCGTGGGTAAGTCTAGTACAAGTGGTACCTAAAAAGTCAGGAGTTACTGTAATCCAAAATGATAACAATGAATTGGTCCCAATAAAAGTTCAAACAGGATGGAGGGTCTGCATTGACTATAGGAAATTAAATATAGCCACCCAAAAGGATCATTTTCCTCTGCCCTTCATAGACCAAATGTTAGAAAGATTAGCAGCATATGACTTTTATTGCTTTTTAGATGGATACTCAGGATATAACCAAATTCCTATAGGCCCTGAGGATCAAGAAAAGACTATATTTACCTATCCATATGGAACCTTTATCTACAGATGCATGCCCTTTGGCTTATGTAATGCACCAGCTACCTTTCAAAGGTGCATGACTAGTATTTTTTCAAATATGGTAGAAAGATTTCTTGAAATTTTCATGAACAACTTTTTCATCTTTGGATCGACCTTTACTGATTGTCTTTATCATCTAAGACTAGTTTTAAAAAGATGTAAAGAAAAGCATCTAGTTCTGAATTGGGAGAAATGCCAATTTATGGTTAAGGAAGGCATAGTCCTTGGTCATATAATTTCAAAACGAGGAATAAAAGTAGATAAAGCCAAGGTAGATTTAATTGAAAACCTTCCACCACCAAAATCAGTAAAAAAAATTTGCTCTTTTCTTGGACATGTTGGTTTTTATAGGCAATTTATCAAAAATTTCAGCAAAGTGGCTCGACCATTAACTAACTTGTTAGCTAAAAATGTCAAATTTGACTCCACACCTGAATGTCTCGAGTCCTTTAAAAGTCTAAAGAAAGAATTAACTTTAGCTCCAATTATTCATCCATCTATTTGGACTCAACCTTTTGAACTTATGTATGATGCATCTGACCATGCCATAGGAGCTATCTTAGGTCAAAAGATAGATAAGCTATCTTGAGTGATCTATTATGCTAGTAGGATTTTAAATGAAGCACAACTTAATTACTCAACCATTGAAAAGAAATTTTTAGCTGTGATATTTGCTTTAGAAAAATTTAGGTCATACTTAGTGGGTTCTCATGTAATTATCTATACTGATCACTCAGCTATTAAGCACCTTCTCTCAAAAAAAGATGCCAAAGCATGCCTAATTAGATGGATATTGCTTTTATAAGAATTTGACCTAGAAATCAGGGATAAGAAAGATACTGAAAATGTAGTGGTAGATCACTTATCTCATTTAGCAATCGCACCAACTGAGGACATACCCATTAATGAGTCCTTTCTTGATGAACAATTACTGTCACAGAACCATGGTATGCTGACATAGTAAATTTCTTAGCCACCAGCCAAATTTCAATGCACTGGACCACTTAGGACGAGAACAAATTTTTCTCTCAAGTAAAGTATTTTATTTTGGATGATCCATATTTATTCAAACAATGTCCTAACCAAATCATAAGAAGATGTATCCCAGATGAAGAAGTTAGGAGCATTTTATCTTTTGCCATGATCAAGCTTGTGGTGGTCATTTTAGTGCTAAAAAGATTGTAGCTAAAATGCTCCAATATGGATTCTATTGGTCTAACCTATTTAGAGATACCCATGAATACTGTAAAAATTATGCTAGGTGTCAACAAATAGGTCGTATTACTATTTTTAATTATTAAACTTTTTGATATATAGGGAATAGATTTCATGGGACCTTTTCCAAAATCTTTGGAGAATGAATATATTCTGCTAGTGATCGATTATGTATCCAAGTGGATAGAAGCCATTTCTTGAAAGACTAATGATAGTAGGATTGTTGTAAAATTTTTTAAAGAAAATATCTTCTCTCGATTTGTCATCCCTAGAGCTATTATCAGTGATCGTGGAACACACTTCTGCAATCGATCTGCTGCATCATTAATGAAGAAGTATAATATTACCCACAAGTTAGCCACACCCTATCATCCTCAAACAAGTGGTGAAGTTGAAGTTTCTAATCGCCAGATCAAGCTAATCTTAGAGAAGATAGTGGGCAGGTTAGCCACACCCTATCATCCTCAAACAAGTGGGCAAGTTGAAGTTTCTAATCGCCAGATCAAGCTAATCTTAGAGAAGATAGTAAGCTCCAATAGAAAAGATTGGTCTTTGAAACTAATAGATGCACTCTAGGCATATCGCACAGCTTTCAAGACCAACTTAGGAATATCTCCATATAAGCTTGTATTTGGTAAAGCATGTCACTTGCAGTCGGAGAACTCGATGGTGCAGTCGGAAGGACGAAGGAAAAGGAAGAGCAGAGGTAAGACGACGACAGAACAAAGTAGGACAGTCGGGAGTGAAGGAGATGAATAATAGGAAAGAGTAGGAGAGAAGGCAAACCAGAGTGAAGGAGAAGAAGGGAGAAGGCATTTAAATAGTTGGTCAAACCACAGAGCAGTTATGATTACTGATCGGCGACGCCAAATACCGTCCTTTTGCATGTCACCCTTATTATGGCAGTTGCGGATATCAGAAAGTGCCATCCTTATGCCGTGCAATCGAGCTCCATGCCAGCCAAATTTCGAAGTTTGAAATCATCTCAGGTCATTCAACAATAAAGGGCTCCCGCGTCGGTTCAAACAGTCCAAAATTTTCTATCTCCCCAAAGGCGGGAAATCAAAGGAGACTTCGGCGATCGCAAGTGCTGATATTTCTTTCATTCAAATTTCAGACTTGGGAGTAGGAGGAACAAGTGTTGGGGGTAAAATAGCTCCCACCGAAGTCCAACAGGAAGTCCGACCTTGGTACAGGGCCATCTGGAGTCGTGACAACCAAATTCGAGCTCCAATCAAGCCAACCACATGGTCCAGACTAGTTCCTGAAGATC
>QRFJ01001502.1:0-88106 GCA_006176705.1 Cocos nucifera
AATCTAGTTAAAACTCAACCAAATCGATTTAGGTCAAAACCAGCCAACCCAATTTGACTTAATTTAGAATACTTTCTAATTTAATAATTAAATTAAAATTTTAATTTAATCAAACCCACAAGACATGATTGACATCTAGCAACATATCATGACTACCCGAAAGATGTGAAATTTTGATGAAAATACCAAAAATATCCTTCAATGAAAATTACCATGCAACTAGATCCTTCGATCTCTCTGCATCCTGAATATGACTCTAGGTATGAAAATATGTCAACCCCAATATCATATTTATTTTTCTTTCAATCTCATGATGATGATTCATTTAATGAAATATTAGAAACCATTTTCAATTTTTCATCATGCTTTGATCAAAGTCTTTCTGAATCATCATTTGTTTGAAGCAAGTAAGATATTTTTTCCTCTTACCAGGAGAGATCGATTCCATGTTAACCTACTCACAACCTTCATATATATAATCTACCATATCAAGATCATCCCATACATAATTGAGTCATGAATGAGTATGAACTAAAATATGGATTTATATATATAAGATTCTATGGTAGTTTTAGGTCAAAGGATTACATGCACAAATTCCACTATGAGAACCATCTATTGATATGTAGATAAGACTCGATTAGATATTCTTAATTTGGATCAATTCAGTGAACTCATTCTCTAATGAGCACCCATATTCTTGTATTAGTGTCATACACAAGTTATTGTGATTGAGCATATAAAGAATGTGCTAGTCTTACCGAAAAATATTGATCCCTAACTCAATATCCCATCGACTAGGAATACTTAAATTAGGATTTTAAGATTTTAGGTCTCACTAGTATGATCTCATCATAATCCTAAAATTATAGCCCTAATTTATAGGATTTATCATAATCTTAAATAAACAATAAGACACTGCATATGATAAAATAAATGCCTTTATTTATTAAAAATGTCATTACATAAGTCTGGAAGATAAAGAACATTCCAATAAATTGGCTTGAGGGCATATTCCTTTTAGCATCAATAGGTTAAACTGCTCTGGATCTACCATGGCCGTCGGTGGAGGAAGAGGTTGGAGCACCGACGATGGAGTAGGAGTGGATGGATCTGGCTCAGATCTGATGGTAGAAGCAGTAGATTTTTGGATTGTCGTCTTCTTTGGAGGTATTTCTTGGGATTGAGGGAGAGGATTGAGATGAACCTTGAAGAAGAAGATCAATAGGGTCGACTGAGCATTTCTTTAAGAACAAGGGTACCTTAGAAATAGAGAGCCCTTCCTCCAGTGCCAATCCTGTAGGTGTAAAATCTAGTTGACGTTGGATTAAGCTGGAGTTGAGGAAGAAGAGGTCGTCGTCGGTGACCTGCAAAATAAAGTTTTGTTCGAAGTCAATGGTGGTGGCTTCGGCAGGATCCTTCGATGATCAGGTTAGCTCTTCTGACCAACAAATGGAGTGCTCAGGAAAGAATTTAGCAGAGTTTTGGAAAGAAGAAGAGAGCTTAGAGAAAACATATCTGGAGGATCTCTTTTTATAGATGAAGCCTGTAACAGACTGATAGTGAAAGCCGTAACCATTCGGTATTAGGCTGCTCGGGGCCATATGAAATTTATTATGGAGAGAGGTGTCACCCATAGCATACTAATAATGACAATCGTAACCATCCGATAGTGGGATCACCTATAGCAGACTGATAAATAACAGTCATAACCATCCGATAGTGGGCCGCTCAGAGCCATGTGGAGTTTATTATGGAGAGAGGTGTTCGTTATCGTGATGTGCCCTTTCATTGAGATTTAATAGTCAAAGTCTGAAGGAAGCAGGCATTGGTTGGTGAAGAGCTTTGATATATATCAATTTTAGAGGAGTTCGGACTCCTAAAGGGAATACGGCTAGAGGAGATCATTCGAAAGGAATACTACTTGAAATATGAAAGTAATCCGTTAGAGGAATCTGAATGGAGTTTGACTAATGGAGAAGTTCAGAAGAAGTCCGACTGGTGGAGAAGTTCGACTAATGGAGAAGTCTAGAAAAAGTCCAACTGATGGAGAAGTTCGACTGAAGAAGAAGTCTGACTAATGGGGAAGTTTGGAAGAAGTCCGATTGGTGGAGAAGTTTGGTTGAAGGAGAAGTTCGAAAGAAGTTCGATTGAAGAAAAAGTCTGAAAGAAGTTCAGTTGAAGGAGAGGTCTAAAGAAGTTTAGTTGAAGGAGAAGTTCAGAAGGAGTTCGACCACTGTAGGAGTCCGAGAGGGGTTCGGCCGCTAGAGGGGTTCGACCACTGGAGGAGTTCGACTGCTGGAGGAGTCCGAGGAGGGGTTCGACTGCTGGAGGAGTTTGACTGTTGAAGGAGTTTGGAGGGGTTCGGCCACTGAAGGAAGAATTTCTGATCAAAGCTCTTCCATGATTACCAGTTATATTAGGCTAAGCATCAGACCGAACTTCGATGGGAGCGGGGGTTTATCCCCAATAATCTATAATTATAAGACCATACTTTTTACCTCCTAGACTAGTGCTCCTTATGGGTCCAAACAAATCCATGTGTAGCAATTCTAAAGGTCTAGAGGTTGAAATCATTTCTTTTGGTTTGAAAGAATTTCTAGTTTACTTTCCAAATTGACATGTATCACAAATTCAATTCTTTTCAAAACTTAGTTTTGGTAATCCTCTTACAAAGTCTCTCTTAATTAATTTTGAGAGTAAGTCCATACTAGCATGATCTATTCTACGATGCCATAACTAACTAGCTTCATTAACCTTGGCATTCATTGCCATAAGACATTGACCATTCTTCATATGTAGATCATCAAGATTTACCATGTAGACATTATTATGTCTATGTCCTATGAACATGATGTCATTGTCATCTGGATTAGAAATAATACATAATAGAGATTCAAAAGTTACTTTAAATCTTTTATCACAAAATTGACTAATGCTAAGCAAATTATATTTCAACTCATCAACTAGCAATACATTTTGAATAGAAGTAGAATGAGTGATATGAATATTATCGACGTCAATGATACGTCCCTTTTCATTATCACCAAATGTTACTACTCCTCCTTCTTTAGGGTTAAAAATGATAAATTGAGATTTGTCAGCTGTCATGTGCCTTGAACAACCACTATCAAGATACCAAAGTCTTTTCTTATCCCGAGCTACATGACACTTCTACACAAGAAAATCAAATTGAGTTTTTAGGTACCCAAGTCATCTTGAGTCCTTTGGGGTTAGTACTCATGGTTTCTTTTGGAACCCAAATCATTTTAACTATTTTTTCATTTAATTTTCAAAAATCACATGCATAAGATTTATGATCAATTTTGCCACAACAAAAATATGAGATATTTGAAGTAAAGTTTGATGAAGCTTTAACAAATAGATTTTTGAATAGTTTTTATTTCTTATGAGGTTTAAATCCTAATTCGGTCTTGTTAAAAATAGCTCTTTGCTCATTTAGTAGCATATTTAATTTTTTAGAACTATATGTAAATCTTTCCATAAATGGTTTGATTTTTGCTAGTTCATCATTCAATTTCTAATTTTCATTAGTAAGCAAATTTAGTTTTTCAGAAAATATTTTCTTTTCATGAGTAAGTTCTAAATTTAACTTTCTCAAATCTTTATTTTTCAAAGTTACTTTTCTATATTCAACCATAAGTTCAAAAAAAGCCTCTTGTAACTTATCAAAAGTGAAATCTAAAGAGTTTTCAGCATTTACCTCCTCATGATGTGCCATCAGGCAAAGGTTGGCATCTTCTTGTGATTCTTCCTCGGAGCTAGAGTCCTCACTATCACTCTGAGTGGCCATCATCGCTTTCTTCTTGAGCTTTTTGGATGATTTCTTGAGAAAGGGGTAGTCCATCCTAAAGTGACCAAATTTCTTGCACTCGAAGAAAATTGGTAGCTCCTTCTCTTTTTCCTTACTTGGTTCACCTTTGAAGGTCTTCTTCTTGAATCCTTGCTTCTTCTTTCTCAAAAACCTCTTAAACTTTCTTGCAATCATGACCAAGTCTTTTTCTTCCTCCTCTTCATCGAATTTCTCACTCTCATCATCCTTGAAAGTAGTTGTCTTAAGAGCTATGGTCTTTTTCTTCTTGGTTTTCTCCTCTATGTTTTGTCTCATATTCAATTCATGAGTCATTAAGGACCCAAGAAGCTTTTCCAATGGTAGCTTGTTTAGGTTTTTAGATTCTTGGATGGCGGTGATCTTTGCTTTCTAAGCTTTCGAAAATGACCTAAGAATTTTACAAACAAGCTCACTGTTAGTGTAAGATTTACCCAAGCTTTTCAAACCATTGATAATATCAGTAAATCTAGTAAACATTTTAGAAATAGACTCATTTGACTCCATCTTAAATAATTCATATCGATGGACAAGCATATTTATTTTAGACTCGTTTACTTGATTGGTACCCTCATGGATAACCTTTAGCCTATCCCAAATCTCTTTGGTCGAAGCACAAGTAGAAATTCTATTAAATTCGTTGGGGTCTAATGCACAATATAGGAGATTCATGGTCTTAGCATTTAATTCTATCATTTTCATATCATGCTCATCCCAATCCTCTTCCTGTTTGGGAACATCATTATCCTCTATTTTGATTGTGGGAGTGTATGGACCTTTGGTTATCACTCTCCAAAGTTGATAATCAAGTACTTGAATATAAATGTGCATGCATGCTTTCCAATAAGTGTAATTTGTTCCACTGAACAAGGGTGGGTGGTTGGTCGATTGTCCTTCGGCAAGAGATGCACTCATATGGGTTGCCATTTGATCTTAACTCTTGATTGTTAAATCAAATAAAGTGAGTACCAAGCTCTGATAGCATTTGTTGCCCAGCAAGATAACCCAAGAGAGGGGGGGGCTGAATTGGATTTTTCAAAACTTAAAATAAGTTAGGTACTGTTTTCAAAAATAAGTGATATGATGGTGCATGCTTTAGTTCTAAGTATGCAGAAATATAAATGCCATGAAATGAAGTAAACAAGGCAATCATAAATACTAGAAAATTTATAATGGTTCGGTGCCCCTTGCACCTATATCCACTCCCCAAGGCCCACTTGAGAATTTCACTATAATCTCTTCAAGATTACAGTCGGATAGTTTTTTAAGGCTCACTATCCAAAATCTAATTGATTTTTACACCGACTCACCAACCACAACCAACCTCTAAGCCAATCCTTGCTTTACAATCCAATTTTCAAGCATGGATAAGCCTTTTTCTTAGCTTCAAAATCCTATTAAAGCTAAGTTACAAGAAAGAGGAAAGTTGAACAACAAAAATAAACAAAAAACACCTTTGATGAGCAAATAAGTTGATGAAGCATTTTGAAGTCTTCTTGGAGGGAAAATTTTAAACTATTTGTGCTTGTCTTCTTGTAGAATAGAATCACTTGATTTGATGTTTCTTGGAGTTGGGAGTGGAATGCTCTCTTTTCAGGGCTCTTTTTGCTCTTTCTCTTAACTTTTTGATTTTTTTCAATGATCTTATTTTCATGTCATTTTCTCTAGGTGTTTTGTAGGTGATTTTCCATGCTTGGAAGCCTAGAGAATCCTATTTGACCATTGGAGAAGCAAAAATGATTATTTGAACCCAATTTGCATAGTTCTAGATAGTCTGCAGAAACTAGCCATTGGAGCTTGAGTCGAACCTTAAGTCGACTCGAGCATCAGCTCGAGGCCATTTGCTCCACTCGTTCCTCAACTTGAGAGTTTCTGTATGAAAATCAATCTTTCTATATTTTACTGAGACTTCAGCTCGTGGACCTCGAGTCGACTCGAGCCTTTACTCGAGACTATGCCAAACTTTGCTTCAAAATTATCATCTTTTATATTTCTCCTGAGACTTCGACTCGAGAACCTCGAGCCTCTGCTCGAGACCTTATCCTGAAATCATCATTCTCTAGATTTTCATTGAGACTTCGACTTGAGAACCTCGAGCCGACTCGAGCCTTGGCTTGAGATCTTGCCCCAAAATCACTGAAGGGAAATCCTGATTTTCTGGTCCAGGTTCGTTCAGATCTGATCAATTCAAGAGATATATTTTAAAATTTTTTTCTTTGATCTATATCAGATCTGGGATGTTTTAGATCTGATTTTTATTATTTTAATAAATAAAATAAAGTAAGGATAAATTGAATCAAATTTAATTTACTTGATTTGGGTAATCCTATTATCTTGTTGATAATCCTATATGCAGCGGAAGGTTCTGGATCTAGCCACGCAAGCGCCTGGCCTCTATCGATATCCACTTGGGCTGGATATGGAGATCCTCTTCTTCTCTATCACGTCTCCAAAAATCAAATCTGGATCTGATCTGGAGGATCTTCAAAACTCCTTTTGAAGATCAGCAATCGTCCTTTGCAGCAGTGCAGCCTTCTTGCTTTTGATCTCCTTTCTTTAATCTGGATCGCACCAACCAAGCTCCGAAACTATTTTGGATGTGGAAAGGAGAGGGAGAAGAAGCTTTGGTGTGGAGGAGGAGAGGAGAAAAGCCTTGGGCATGGGAAAATCTGATTCAATAATCTCATGTAATTTGAGTTAGGCACAGGGTCTTATTTATAGACTGACTGTGATCCAACTTCTCTTCTTCCCAACCAATCACAACTCTTTATGAAATCAGATCTAAATTTGATTGGTGGAAATAGAGTCCCCTGGATTCCTCCTTAGAGGGTGCCTAAGACCAGTCAAAGTTGGATTCTTAGAAGAACTCTAATTGGAATCCAAAAAGGAGATGGAGTCCTTGTCCAACAAGGACTCCTAGGCGCCTCCAACTTGGGCACACGCCAAGGGTGGCATGCGCCCTCCTCCTTGCTAGGTTCTGGTAGGGGGACAGGCCCCCACCAGCTCTCCAATAGGTGCATGACACATGGACAAAAGTCAAAGTATCAATGGTCAACATTTGACCAGTCAAAGGTAAACTTTTGACCAAAGTCAAAGGATGAGAAATGGCAGGTGACCAAAAATGGCAGGTATTATCTTACAAAATAAGACAACCCTTTTCTGACCTGGACAACCTCCAGTCAGACCAAGTGAAGGCCTCTGATTGAGCACAAACTCCTTTGGCTCAGTCAGGACAACTTATTTATGATAGTAAAAGAAGAACGTTAGGTTCAATCGAGTGCTAGCACGATTTTCTTGAACCTAATTGAATCTCATTCAGATCAATTGAACTAGATCAGTTCAATTGATGATCACCAGATTTAAACCCTTATTTGTGTGACCCAGTTAGGTTCAGTTCTGTATGGTAATGGGATATGTCATGATCTCTATCATCGACATCATCGAAACTCCTTTCGATGGATCAGAACTCTTCTGATTCGAACAGCTAGAATGATCGATCATCTAAATCATTCTAATTGCTCCCAAAATCCACCAGTGACACCTAGCAGTATATGGTGGCAACCCATCAGAGCTGAATGCGAACCTCTTGGTGCAGCTACCTGTGTGATTAAGTTCTTCTATCTTGAGCCCCGATCAGATTAGGGTTAAGGTGAACTCGTCAAACCCTAGTTCTCTATCATATGATGTAATCATTCGATTCAAGTCCAATGTGAAAATCTAAATAGAAACTCTTTCTATTATTTCACTCTACCATGGCCATGGGCTTCTGGACTTGATTCTCATGATCATCATAGGGCTGCTCCTCTACCACCGAGGTAGATAGATTCCATCTTGATGCAATCCAGTTCCTACAATGAACATGCTATAGCCAACATACACCTCAGGGTTCCATATGGCTAGGAGACCGAGTTATGGTGTAGTCAAACTATAACACCCTCAAGGTGAACTGCCGATGCACCTCAGTCAAAGAACCAGACACACCACTACAGCATCGAGTCAGTCATTGACGAGAAGGTAGACTTCCTAATGACTACTCGAGGTGGTCACGCTCAGTGCCCTCATTCTCTAACGAGTACCTGTACTCTCGCTTCTGGTGTCTCCACACCGTAGACTCAAGACTCATCTACTAAAGAGAAGCGATTGTACACCAACCTTCCGGATCAATCACCATCCTCGTGATGATCCTATGGTCGGGAGCATTTTATGAGTTAATAATGATTATTCATGTCTTAAATTTTCAACTCTTGAAAATATGAATTATCATTACCATTAACTCAAAGGATGTATCACAGACACTAAATACACATATGTGATAGAAAATAATCCATTTTATTGATTATAGTCAAAATTATAATTTTGCCCCTAGAAGTGTATTACAAGTGTCAGCCAATTCTGGCTTCTAGGGCACATATATCTAACAATCTCCACTTATCCTAAAGCCAATTGGCTACAAGTCTAAGTCCCATCTTCTCAAGGTGGGCTTCGAATCTTCTGTTGGCCCAACGGCTTTGTAAGTGGGTCTGCCACATTATCTATGGAGTTCGACTCTCTTGACCTCGACGTAACCCTTCTCGAGGTAATCGCGGATGAGGTGGTATCGCCGCTCAATGTGCTTGGATTTTCTGGTGAGACCTTGGCTCCTTAGCAAGGGCTATGGCGCCATTGTTGTCGCAGTATAGAGGAATGGCATCTGATGGCATTACTTCAATTTCTGCAGCAAACTTCTTATACCAGAATGCTTCCTTCGCAGCCTCTGATGCAGCGATATATTCTGCTTCCATGGTGGAATCTGCTATCATGGTTTGCTTGGAACTCTTCCAGCTGACAGCACCACCATTGCACACAAACAGACTCCCAGATGTCGACTTTCGATCATCTACATCGGACATGAAATCTGAGTCTGTGTATCCCTGGACTTGGAGTTCTCCATTACCAAAGACCAACATCATATCCTTAGTTCTTCTTAAGTACTTAAGGATACATTTCATAGAAGTCCAGTGTTCTTCACCTGGATTTGACTGATATCTGCTTGTGACACTCACAGCATGGGCTATATCAGGTCGTGTACATAGCATGGCATACATGAGGCTCCCTATTGCAGAAGCATAAGGGATCTTGCTCATGCATTCTATTTCCTCAGGTGTGCTGGGGCACATCTTCTTGGAAAGATGAATACCATGTCTGAAGGGTATTAATCCCCTCTTAGAGTTTTCCATACTAAACCTCTTTAGTACTTCCTCTATGTACATTTTCTGTGAAAGTCCTAGCATCCTATTCGGTCTATCCCTATAGACCTTAATTCCTAGAATAAAGGATGCTTCACCTAGGTCTTTCATGGAGAATTTCTTGGACAACCATAATTTTGACTGTCGTCAATCATGGGAATATCATTCCCAATAAGGAGGATGTCATCCACGTACAATACGAGGAAGACAACAGCGCTCCCACTGACCCTTTTTGAAGACACATGGTTCCTCTTCATTTTTGATGAAACCAAACTTTTTGATCACATCATTGAAATGAGTGTTCCAGCTCCGAGATGCTTGCTTAAGTCCATATATGGACCTTTGCAGCTTGCAAACCTTGTGATCAGTATCACTGGATGTGAAACCTAGCGGCTGTTCCATATAGATATCTTCCTCAAGATATCCATTCAAGAATGCCATTTTCACATCCATTTGCCATATTTCATAATCGAAATAGGCTGCAACGGCAAGCAATGTGCGGATGGATTTTAGCATAGCCACTGGGGAAAAGGTATCCTGATAGTCAATGCCTTCGCATTGACTATAACCTTTTGCCACTAGTCTAGCCTTGAATGTCTCCACATTTCCATCTGCACCAATCTTTCTCTTGAAGATCCATTTACACCCAATAGGTACTATACCTTCTGGTGGATCTACCAAGGTCCAGACTTGGTTTGAGTGCATCGAGTCAATTTCTGACTGTATTGCCTCTAGCCATTTCTCGGAGTCGATATCTGATATCACCTCGTTGTAGGTTTTGGGATCATCACCATGAGCACCATTACCTACGAGGAACATTTTCTCTACTTTCCTCTAAAATAATACCTAAGTATCTTTCAAGGGGATGGGAAACTCTTTTCGATCTACGAGGTGGAGGAGGTAGTGTTCTTATTGGCTCAACCTGATTTGGTTCCAATTGGTCCTTAGCTCATTGTACTTGTGAGACTTTCTCATCAAGCTTAATCTGCTTTCCAATGCCGCTATCTTGAATAAACTATTTTTCAAGAAAGATGGCATGTCGACTCACAATCACATTGTGGTCTTCTGGAATGTAGAAATAGTATCCTAATGACTCTTTAGGATATCCTATGAATCGAGCTCTAAAGGACCTAAACTCTAACTTGTCCGCTTGTTGTCTTTTGACATGAGCCGGACAACCCCAAATTCTGAGATGACTCAGACTTGGTTTCTTACCATGCCATATCTCATACGGTGTGGTAGGAACGGTTTTAGAGGGAACCCTATTCAGTAGATAAATTGAAGTTAACAATGAGTGTCCCCAAAGAAAATCAGGGAGGTCTGTGAAGCTCATCATGGATCGAACCATATCCAATAGAGTTCCGATTTCTCCGTTCTGAAACCCCGTTGAGTTGAGGTGTTCCTGGTGGAGTCCATTGAGAGACTATGCCATTTTCCTTGAGATAGTCTAGGAATTCCCGGCTAAGGTATTCACCTCCTCGATCTGATCGAAGAACCTTAATGGGTTTTCCAGTTTGTTTTTCTACTTCATGTCTGAATTCTTTGAACTTTTCAAAAGCTTCAGACTTGTGTCTCATAAGATACACATACCCATACCTAGACAGATCATCGGTAAAGGTAATGAAGTAGACAAAATTGCCTCTAGTCGGTACATCAAATGGGCCGCACACATCTGTATGTACTAGGGCAAGGAGATCTGTGGCCCTCTCCCCATGTCCAACAAAAGGGAGTTTAGTCATTTTGCCTTGAAGACAAGGATTCACAAGTTGGATATGACTCGGAAGTCAATGGATTCAATAGCCCATTTTTCTCCAATTTGTTGATCAATATGTAGCTATCTTCTGCTATATGACCTAATCTTAGGTGAAATCAAACATAGATATCTGTCGTTTGGACTATCCGATGCTAGGATCATGTTTGCCTCCTGCATTCATGTTTTGCTCGAATAATGAGCATACCTCCAGAAGGACCTTCCTTCTTGTTCTTCAGGGTGGCCAGGTAAGTAGGGTAGTTCCACTTCCAATGGCCGTCGCTGTTGCAATGGAAACACTTTCCTTTGATATTGGCCTTTTTCTTCGGCTCTGCCTTCTTCTTCTTTGATCCTTCCACCTTTTGCTTTTTCACAGACTTCTTTTTCTTTTCATAAGACTTTCTTTTGGAAGAAGTCTGTTCCATAGCAAGAACTGAGCCTTTAGAACCTTTCATAGAAAGCTCAGCGGTAACCAGCATATTCATTAATTCGACCAAGAAATTCTGAAGTTTATGCATGTGGTAATTCATGATGAATTGCCCATATGCATCAGTCAAGGATTGTAGAATAATATCGTTCTGTAGGTCCAAGTCTAACTTCACACCGAGCTTCTCAAGCTCTTTCATGTCCTTGATCATTGTTCAGACAGTGATCTTGGACTGACTGCCCATCACGCATCTTAGCCTTAAAAAGTCATTTCATGACTTGATACTTGGCTGCGCAACTCTGTTCACCAAACATCTCCTGTAGGTGAGCCAACATTTGGCGAGCAGTCCCGATATCTTCATGTTGGCACTGGAGCTCATCAGACATCGAGCCCAACATGTAATATCTGGCCTTATTATCTTCATCTATCCATTTTTTAGAGACGCTCTCTGTTCAATGGATGGACGGGCTGGTAAGGTGGGAGGGTCCTGATCCAAAACATGGGTTAACTTCTCGAAACCCAAAATAATTTTGTAGTTCCTGAGCCAATCTTTATAATTAGGTCCGGTCAGTCTATGTGTGTCCAGGATACATGCCAATGGGTTGGACGCAGACATTTTTCTGTAGAGAGTCAAAGATTCTAGTTAGATATTGTAATTTTGACTTGACCAATTTATTTAGGGATTTTATTTTTAAACAAATTAGCTCCCACTATTTTCTCGGATCCCTACACTCCCTCTGTAGAGATGCAAAAATCTCCATGATTAATGATTTCTAGTGGGTGGTGCGGTCTCACCAACTGACTCATCACCTCACCTAACAGTTATTGGTGATGGGTTAGCCAATGAGTGAACAACTCTTGTTCAATGATTCTCTAATCATGGTGCACCCAAACTTGGTCTCTAATTCATGAATCTCACCGTATCTGGAATATTGATCCACTCCTTAGTTAAGTCAGACCCACCATTTGCATAGACTGGGTTCCTAATTGAGTCTCTCACCGTATCCGAAATATTGAGCCCAACTCATCCTCCAGCCCATAGCATCCAATGCCTAATAGACATGGTTGCGTCTTTTTGGTGCAACTGAGCCACAGTATCCAGTCGAGAACAATCAACCCCGGGAAGGGCCCGCACGTCTACAATGGTAGAAGACCTCCGACTTAATCTTTTCTTAGGGAGAATTGATTCAGGTCTCATTAAACTAGACTTTTCATAGTCATAACAATTATGACTAACCTAGTGGCATGGGTTAGCTCGGATTATTGACCACCTCAGATCAGAACTGTGTCAACAGATATGGCCAGGTAAGTGAGATCGGTGGAAGGAATATGCCATTAACTCATACAAGAATGCATTCAGGTCGAGTAGCTTCCAATTAAAAATCAGTCGGTCGTATGTGCTAAACTTACCTTAGACACCAAATTGTTGAGCCAGAACCAATTGGGTTAGCCTACAATCCAGACTCTAACCTCTGAGCCTAATTAGGTCTTGCTTGATCGTGACTCGATCTTGACCCAGACTTAATCCTATTAGGTTGGTCAATTTAAGCATTGTTGATCCCATCTAACCAACTCTTGATTCGGTTTGATCAACCGCTTAGACCTAATTGAGCTACCCAAGCCTGAACCCAGTATTATGAATATATCTTAGATCTAAAATTCTCAATTTTAGACCTAATTGATATTTCATAATCTTAATTTTTAATTAAGTAGGGTTCATAAATAAAATATGCACAATAAATCCTAGGGTTTCAGGATCTAGGGTTTTGCAAAAAGTAAGTTTTAGATTTCTGATTAAGGATGAACACACAGCACCCCTACACATCATAAGAACACCCCATTGAATGGAAAGAGAGGGCCTTTAAACCCTTCTTTGTTCTTATGATCGGACGGCCAAGAGGAACGCCTTAATTAGGAACATTCAATACTACAAAATAGTATCAGATCTATATTATATATCTCATATACAAAGTAGATCTAATCATGGCATATTTTGCATACATCTCATGTATCGAATCATGCATATTTTTAGATCTAAATTATCTCATAATAATCTAAAAATTTAGATTTCAATTGATCTAATCAAAATAAATTCTAATCTAGACAATTATGTAGAACTATTCTACAACTAGTCTAGACATGCATCAATCACATCTCATATGATGTTTAAAATTAAATAATTTTTATTTAATATTTTTCAGATATTATTATAACCATTATAATATCAGAAAATAGTAAATAAATAGATCTAAAATATAGGTTAATCAGATTAAATTGAAAACATGCAAGACTATTCTATTTTAGAACTAGTCATGCATATTGTCTAATCTTAGATCCTAATCATTTAATTTTAATTTTTTCTGATTTCAGATCTGATCACATCTCATGTGACATTTGAAATCAATTATTTTCTAATTAAAATAAATTTAAAATCAGATCTAAACATTTTTAGAACCATGGCTCTGATACCAGTTGAAGGAAATCCTGATTTCCCGATCCAGGTTCGTTCAGATCTGATCAAATCAAGAGATATATTTTAAAATTTTTCTCTTTAATTTATATCAGATCTGGGATGTTTCAGATCTAATTTTATTATTTTAATAAATAAAATAAAGTAAGGATAAATTAAATCAAATTTAAATTTACCTGATTTGGGTAATCCTATTACCCTGTTGATGATCCTGTATGTAGTGGAAGGTTCTGGATCTAGCCACGCAAGCACCTGGCCTCTACTGGTATCCACTTGGGCTAGATCTGGAGATCCTCTTCTTCTCTATCACATCTCCAAAAATTAGATCTGGATCTGATCTGGAGGATCTTCAAAACTCTTTTTGAAGATCAGCAATCATCCTTTGCAGCAGTGCAGCCTTCTTGCTTTTGATCTCCTTTCTTTGATCTGGATCGCACCAACCAAGCTCCAAAACTATTTTGGACGTGGAAAGGAGAGGGAGAAGAAGCTTTGGCATGGAGGAGGAGAGGAGAAAAAGCCTTGGGCATGGGAAATTCTGATTCAATAATCTCATGTAATTTGAGTTGGGCATAGGGTCTTATTTATAGACTGACTGTGATCCAACTTCTCTTCTTCCCAACCAATCACAACTCTTTGTAAAATCATATCTAAATCTGATTGGTGGGAATAAAGTCCCTTGGATTTCTCCTTAGAGGGCACTTAAGACCAGTCAAAGTTGGTTCTTAGAAGAACTCTAATTCGAATCCAAAAAGGAGATGGAGTCCTTGTCCAACAAGGACTCCTAGGCGCCTCCAACTTGGGCACACGCCAAAGGTGGCGTGCACCCTCCTCCTTGCCAGGTTCTGGCAGGGGGACAGGCCCCCACCAACTCTCCAATAGGTGCATGACATGTGGTCAAAAGTCAAAATGTCAATGGTCAACGTTTGACCAGTCAAAGGTAGACTTTTAACCAAAGTCAAAGAATAAGAAATGGCAGGTGACAAAAAATGGCAAGTAATGTCTTACAAAATAAGACAACCATTTTTGACTTGGACTACCTCCAGTCAGACCATATGAAGGCCTCTGATTGAGCACAAACTCCTTTGGCTCAGACAGGATAACTTATTTATGATAGTAAAAGAAGAACGTTAGGTTCAATCGAGTGCTAGCATGATTTTCTTGAACCTAATTGAATCTCATTCAGATCAATTGAATTGGATCAGTTCAATTGATGATCACTAGATTCAAATCCTTGTTTGTGTGACCCAGTTAGGTTCAGTTCTGTATGGTAATGGGATATGTCATGATCTCTATCATCGACATCATCGAAACTCCTTTCGATGGATCAGAACTCTTCTGATTCGAACAGCTAGAATGATCGATCATCTAAATCATTCTAATTGCTCCCAAAATCCACCAGTGACACCTAGCAGTATATGATGGCAACCCATCAGAGCTGAATGCGAACCTCTTGGTGCAGCTACCTATGTGATTAAGTTCTTCTATCTTGAGCCTCGATCAGATTAGGATTAAGGTAAACTCGTCAAACCCTAGTCTCTGTCATATGATGTAATCATTCGATTCGAGTCCGATGTGAAAATCTAAATAGAAACTCTTTCTATTATTTCACTCTGCCATGGCCATGGGCTTTTGGGACTTGATTCTCATGATTATCATAGGGCTGCTCCTCTACCACCGAGGTAGATAGATTCCATCTTGATGCAATCCAATTCCTACAATGAACATGTTATAGCCAACATACACCTCAGGGTTCCATATGGCTAGGAGACCGAGTAATGGTGTAGTCAAACTATTACACCTGCCGATGCACCTCAGGTCAAAGAACCAGACACACTACTGCAGCATCGAGTCAGTCATTGACGAGAAGGTAGACTCCCTAATGACTACTCAAGGTGGTCACGCTCAGTGCCCTCATTCTCTAATGAGTACCTGTACTCTCACTCCGGTGTCTTCACACCGTAGACTCAAGACTCATCTACTAAAGAGAAGCGATTGTATACCAACCTTCCAGATCAATCACCATCCTCGTGATGATCCTATGGTCGGGAGCATTTTATGAGTTAACAATGATTATTCATGTCTTAAATTTTCAACTCTTGAAAATATGAATTATCATTACCATTAACCCAAAGGATGTATCACAGACACTAAATACACATATGTGATAGAAAATAACCCACTTTATTGATATTAGTCAAAATTATAATTTTACCCCTAGAAGTGTATTACAAGTGTCAGCCAATTCTGGCTTCTAGAGCACATATATCTAACAATCACCATTCTCTAGATTTTCACTGAGACTTCGATTCGAGAACCTTGAGTCGACTCGAGCCTCCGCTCGACATTGTTCCTTCTAATACTTCTGCGTGCTAATCTGCGTATCAGCTTGAGCTGAACAATGAGTCGAACTTTGAGTCGACTCGTGGGCTTCTTATGCTGAAAAATTTTAGTTTACCCAAAAGTTTTTATCTTGAATTTTGGTTTTGGGATATCTTTTTCAAGCCTTATTTTAGGTGTGATTTATGCTCCAAATACCTCCAACTCTTCTCTATCAATTTTCAAATGCACTTGTATGGATATTTTATTTGATACTCTAAAATACATCTTGAAACATGATCACATCAACTTCATTAGTTAAAATATATACTCAAATATTTTGTTACTCATCAAAATCAATCTTTGGGGTCAACAGAGAGCCTCTCCCCATTACCTCCTATTTAAGAATTAGAGGCCTTCATTCCCTCATAAGGATCTTCATTCACATTAGGATGAGATCCTCCTCTTATTTCTGACATGGTTGGCTATTATCCTTGTTAGGATGAGGTCCATCTCATGTTCCTAACAAGATTGCTAGAGCACAAAAGGATCGTTGAGAGGGCCTCTCTTCATTACCTCTTGTTTAGGAACTAGAGGCCTTCATTCCCTTGTAAGGATCTTCATCCACATCAGGATAAGGTCCTTCCCTATTTCTAACATGGTTGGCTATTATCCTTATTAGGACAAGGTTCTCCTTTTATTCCTGATAAGATTATCGGGATGCAAAAGAGCCATTGAGAGCGCCTCTTTTCATTATCTCCTATTTAAGAATCAAAGGCATTCATCCTCGTTAAGATGAGGTTAACCTTCTATTTAAGAACCGAAGGCCTTCACCCTTGTTAAGTCAAGATTAACTTTCTATTTAAATAATCAGAGGCCTTCACCCTCACTGCGAGGATGTTAACCTCCTATCTTAAATAACCAGAGGCCTTCACCCTTGCTACGATGAGGTTAACCTCTTATCTTAAATAATCGGAGGCCTTCATGTTCATTTGGAAATGAAGCTTGGTTCAATAATTTTCCATCATAATTTAATTTGCACAAAAATTAGGGACGTTGAAGTAGAAAACTTTATTGAAATGCAACTATTGATATTACACTTCACAAGTTTTTAGAACTCTAAGGTTGAGGCAATGCAGCTTTTCTAGGCCTCTTCTTGCTAATGTCCCCCAATCACGGAGTTGATGATTCCAAGCGGAGGTCGATTTCCTTCTAGTTCTTCCCTCGGAGATTCTTCTAGTAAGGCTCTTGGTTGTTCTTCCCTTTTCCTAGGTTGCCATTGCAGGAATCAATCCAACCGACCTCATCTGATTAGCTCCTCAATTTCATCCTGAAGCTAGAAGCATTCTTCGATGTCATGACCATGATCCCAATAGTATAGGTAATACTTATTGGGATTGCACTTGCTTGAATGAGTCCACAACTTTTCTAGCTTTGGCAGTCGTTCTTTAATCTCCATTAGGGCTTGAGTTTTTGGAGCATTCAAGGAAGTGTAATTATGAAATCTCTTAGGGGGAGGGTTTCACCATACCCTCTAATCTAGACTTCTTTGTTGATGAGCTCGAGGTGGAGTTTAGGCTCACTTGCATTCTGAAGGAGTCTTAGAATGCAGTCGAGCTTTAGTCGACCTCTTAATAATTATGGGCTCGCTGGATTCGTCCACCTACCATTCTCCCATGGCTTCTTCATCTTTGAGTTTAAAGGCTTCTTCAGCTCAGGCATATCCCTTAGCCCGAGCTAGCATGTTGGCAAAGTCTTGGGGTATTTCTTTTCCAAAGAGAAAAGAAGATTGTTCTTTTGAAGGCTATCCTTTAATATGGCCATAGCAATAGACTAGTCTAAGTTATGGACCTCAAGAACTGCAGTATTGAAGCAACTGATGTAAGCTCGGATGGACTCCTCTTCCTTCTATTTGATATGAATTAGAGAGTCCAAACCTTGCCTCTAATGTCGGCTACTGACAAAATGAGCTGCAAACTGATGGCTCATCTGATTAAAAGAGTAAATGGTACTTGGTTTGAGGTTCGAATATAATTTCTTACTATTCCTTTCAAGGTAGAGAGAAAAGCTTGACACAAAATAGCATCCAGCATGCCATGGAGCAACATCATTGTTTAAAAAGCTTTGAGGTGGTTGATGGGATCCAAGGTTTCATTGTAACTTTCAAATTGGGGGAGCTTGAAGTTCGGTGGAACGGGCTCCTGCAAGAATTAGGCGGTGAAGGGTGGATCGATGCAGATGTCATCATTGCATGTAGGGGCCACATGGCGGAGTTCCTCAATTCACTGATTCATCTCTTAGAGTTTCTAATCAAGAACATCATCATGATCATGAATCTCAAAGGGCTGCTAGCTAAACGAAGGCAAAGATCTTCGAGGGTGGAATCATGATCGGAATAGGGGCTCTCTGTTCTCTACTTTTCCTTTCCATGGGTCACTGGCTGATTGACCCAGGTGGATCTTCCAAGTGCCAAATCTCGATAGTCTGGTGATAGTCTCTCTGGCTGAGCTAGTACCAGAGTTTCTTGCATGGCCTATACTACTTCAGTGCAGTTGCTAACTTGCTGCATAAGCAAATTAAACTAAACCAGGTCCACCATAGCTGCAAGTGGAGGAGGTTAAGGTGCCAATGATGGGGTTGGAGCAGGCTCTGCTGGTTCCTAGTTAGTTCTAATGCTGGAGGCGGTGGATCATTGAGAGGAGACTTTCCTAGGTGGCACTCACTTAGAGCAAAAGAAAGATTAGAGGAAAAATAGCTGAAGAATTGAAAAAAAGAGGAAGAAGATGAACTTGACTGGGTACTCCTTTAAGAACAAGGGTTCAGAGATCCTTCCTCTAGCACCAATTCTATTGGTGCTGAAAATGGTTGGAGCCAAAGTTTGCTAGAGTTGGAAAAGATGAGATAGCCGACGAGACTTGTAAGCCAAAGTCCAGACCGAAGGTGAGTTGCTCTAGCAGGATCCTCTGACGATCAATTTAATTTTCTAGCAAACAAGAATGGAGTACTCAAGAGAATTTTTATAGAGTAAAGAGCTTAGAGAAGAAGGCATATCTGGAGTATCCCTTTTACAGATGGAGCTCCCAACAGAATGATAGTGACAACCATAACAGAATGCCAGTAGGCCATTTAGGCCACATGAAGTTTGTTATGGAGAGTGGATTGTCATTTGTCATGACTTATAAGTGGTTGGATTTTATTTGTTGGAGTTCGGATGAGAGGTTAAAAATATTTGTGCTCAAGTAGTTGGTGGTTCATATTGGGGATGAAGAACTTGAGATTGGATTGCCCAAACTTAGAGATCAGTTTTTAAATAACAGACGACAAACCTGCAATTGGTTAGATTCTGTCAAGACTACTTTTGACAGCTTTCAGGAGTTCGAAAGCCTTTAGAGTCGATCGAGAGTAGGTGTGGGCACTTAGATTGGAGGCTAGAGAGGAGATGATAGGATCTTTAATGAGGGCTGCAATCGATCTTTTTTGAAGGAGTTTGGTGAGGACAGTATAGATTCAAAGTCGACTGGAAGCTGAGATGGGTGAGTGTTAAGACTCAAGGCTTCTCACTTGTGCTGCTCTAACCTTTGGGAAAGCTCGGGCTTATGTTGTAGGCGAAGTTCTTTTGCTAACTTAAGTTCATCTGATCGAGGTCCTGGGTGCAGGAGTACTAAGGTTGGCCATTAATAAGATGGAGTTGAGAAGTTCAACTAGAGAGGAATTTAGCTGGTTGGGATCCTTGATTTGTAAGATTGATGAGATTCACTATCTATGATGAAGAAATTCTGCCGCCTTCAAGGTCGGCCATCATACAAGGTCAGGCTGTGCTGCATTTCGATACTTGATGGAGTTCTACTATCTATCTTGAGTCAAAGATCGAAATCAATTGAATGGTAGCTCTTTTCACTGTTCAAGCTCATTTGGCTGAAGTTCAGTATGCCTTTAATAAGTTCTGTGGTCTTTGGAAGAGGGCTAATGATTGTTGTTGAGAAGATCATTTGACATGTATGGATTGTAGGTCAACCTTCTTGAATTGGGTTAGAGTAGGAGAGTAGCTTGGTTGAAGTTTGATCATGGTTTCCATGACTCTATACGAAATCATATCGAGATTGGACTTCGACGGAGCAATTTTATCTCTAACAAAAGCTTTTTAAAAGATTTGAACATGAAATCAAGTATAATATGCACATCAATATTCATTCTTTTCTTTTCTTAAGAAATTTTAGTCAATTAAGCTTGGAAAAGGTATATATCGAAAATGTATCGAGCAAAGTAAAATAAATAGTATCAAAGCAAAGGATAGTCACATTTTCTTTGCTATAAGGCATTTGATGAAAAGTTTAAAATCAATAAGGCTCAAAATAAGGTAATTGATTAAGAATTTTAGATTAAAAGTTCATTAATATTTTCAATCAAATTAAATCAGAAAATATCTCTCTCCTTATTTTTCATACTAATAGCTGGATTAATTTACTTTTCAACTTTCTCTTCTTCTTTATTTCAAAATAAGCATATTTCAAATTTAGATTATCAAATTAATATATATATATTCATTCTTTAGCATTATCTCCTTCTTTTTTTTTCCAAAATTTGCATATTTAAGCTTTATAATTTTTGTTACTCCTCCTTTTTCTTTCAAGTTAAGCATCTTTAATTTAATACCATATTAAATTTTAATTAATACTAATTTAGTAATCAATTCATTTTGAATAAATTATTCTCTTTATTTTTAGATATTTTCAATCAAGTAGCATTTTAAAAGTAAAAATTTTACTTTCTCTCCCAATCTTTTAAATTGAGCATATTTAATATGAATTTAACTAATGTCAAATTTAAAAATTTAGATTATTTAACTTCTAAATTCAGATTTTCAAATTCAAGTAAATTTTTAATTAAAAGATTAAATCTTCTTTAATGTTTTCTCTCCTTTTTATAAAAGATACAATGTGGGTTTTACTTTCAAATTTAGATAAAGAGTTCTTCCTTTTCTAAAAAATATTATACATTAAGTTCAGAAAAGATATCAAATATTTATAATTTATCTTAAATAATATCATATTAAAATTATAGCTATGCAAATTTAAATTTGACATAAAGATATTCTTTTATTTTTGCTAAAAGATAAGGCATTAGAGTGTAAGGCAATGATGTACTGATTGATAGTAATTGTCAAAACTTTGATACTAAAAGTTTTGAAGTTTAAACTAAATAATAATTATCTTGATACTAATTGAACTAAAATTTATATTAATTAATAATTTATTTAAAAGTTTGACATCACTTAAAGATCATGAAAAAATTAATTTGAATTGCTATTAGCAAATCATTCAAGTTAAGAGATTTTTAGTTATCCTAAAACAAATCATTTCATTCTTTTTCTCAGAAAATATTAAATAATTTCTAAGTTTGAAAAATAGTTTATCTTTAATATTTCAATGATGTTTTCTATGCCAAAAAATTTAATTTTCTTAATTTTCTCTTATTTTTTAAATTTAATTAATTATTGATATCTTCCCCTTGGTTTTATCAAATGAGCATATATTAAAATAATTAAATAAGCATAGAAATCAAATAAATAACATCATCAGACATACTCAATTTTTAAAAAAGGATTAGATCAATAGTTCAAGAAGTTTCAATTCAACAAAATTTGATCAATTTAGATAGAAATAAATATGCAAACAAGTTGAAAATCAAAGATAATATTCAAATCAAATTTTAGAATAAAAAATTTGATCAATTGAAGTAAGATAATCAAGAGTATCAAGAGAAAAAAATCTAGATGTAGGCTCTATATTTTTTTATTTCAGCTAGAAAAATTTTGAATCCTTAAGATAAAACTAAGATGTAATGCAATATCAAGCACTTGAGTTTTATGAATAGATGTTTTATCTTCAAGTAATTAGATCTTGCAAAGTTTTGAAAAATTTCAATATTTAAGCATCTTATAGGAGAATGTCAAAAATTAGTTTCATTTTAATGTTTTACAATCAAATAGATTTATAGATAATTAAACTTCTTTTAATTTAAGTTTCTCAATAGCAAAATTGATATGGAGAAGCTATTATATCATGCTGAATTTTAGGATAATTTCAATTTATATTATAACATGATACTTAGAGGAGAGTATATTGACATCTTAAAATCAAAGTATTCAAATCATCAAAATCAATCAATCATACTAATATTACTAATATATGAAAAGAATTTCAAGCAAGTAAACATAATATGAAATTATATAAAAGTTAATAGATTCAATCAAAATAACTTTAACAATCATTGATGGTATGATGTTAAAAGGATTTAGATTCTACCAACATCATCCCCCATCTAGGTTTATTTTCAAGACATCCATTCATAATAATTTTTTCATTTTATTTCATTGGATCCTTAGTGTATCTGCAAAATTATTTACTAACTTTTGGTACCCAAGCTATCTTGGGTCCATGGAGGTTAGAGTTCATGTTTCTTTAAGAATCCAAATTTATTTAATGGATATTTGGCCATTTCTTTTAATATCACATTCAAAAATTTTATAGCCAATTCCATTACATTTAAAATATTTAAATGAATGATTCTCAGTTGAAGCTTTGTTGAATATATTTTTGATAAATTTTTATTTTTTTATTGAATTATAACTAATTTTAAATTTATCAAAATTAGCTATTTGATTATTTAAAATGGCTTGAAGCTTTTGAGATCCAATTATAAACTTTTAAAGCATAGACTTCAAGTTTTTAATCTCTTTCTTTAATTTTACATTTTCTTTCAAAAGAGACTTTTCAAAAATCAAAAGCTTTTCTTTTTCTTTTACTAATTTTTTTTTAGATTTCAAGAATTTATTTTCCTCATCCTCTAAAGACTTTTGTGATTTTAAAAGTTTTTCTTTTTCTTCAACTAGAATTTTTTTAGATTTTGCAAGGTTTTTCTTTTTCTTAGTTGAAGCTTCTATTTGTTTCAAGAAAATTTTCTTTTCTTTGGCCATATTTTTCATATTTTTCAAAAAATCATCTTTTTCACTCAAAATTTTATCTTGTTGTTTAGCCAAAGAAAAATTAAATTTTTTAAGCTCTTTATTTTATAGCCATATATTTTTATGTTCATCCATTAACTCATTGAAGGCTTCATATAATTCATTAAAAGTAAATTCAAAGTGTTCATGATATACCTCATCATTTTGAGCCATGAGGCAATAACTTGCTACACCTTTCTCTTTTTTCTTATTCTCTTCTTTGCTTTGCTCCTCCTTTATCAATGCCTTCTTTTTCTTTTGTTTCCTTTTTTTTCTTTTCTTTTTATCCTCATAAATCGTGAGACGTGCTCGGATAAGCTTGATTGTCCTCTTGGAAGCTTAGTTCTTCTTTTTGATTGGCTTCCTCAAAAATTATTTTTAATTTCTTTCATATTTGATTCACTAAAATAAATGAAAAATTTTCATTAAATACATTTACGTCTAATGAATAATAAATTAAATTCATTGCCTTAGCATTCATTTGAATCACTTCTTTATCATGAATCAATGCATTGGGTGTGTGTATATTATTGATTATAATTTTTCATAAATTATAGTCATGCGCTTGAATAAATATTTTTATCCTAGCTTTCTAATAGATAAAGTTGAGTCATTAAAAAGTGGAAGTCAATCAATGGAATGACCTTCATTAAAAAGAGATTCCATTTTAGGTTGCCAAGATCTTTTGCTCAAGACCACTAGATCAACTAACAATATTAGAGTACCTGCTCTAATACCACTTGTTGCCCAGAGATAGCAATCCAAGAGAGAAGGGATGAATTAAGTTTATAAAATTTTTGATCAAATTTAACTCTAAATAAGTATGTGCTTTACTTAACTTAATTTAATTTAATAAAATTAACTAGTGTATACAACAGAATCAAGTGTAAATGAACTTAAGCAAGAGTTAACCCCAATCAGCAAGTAATTAATAATTTAAAGCATGCAAGATATGAAAAGCAATAGATAAGAAAACACATCCTTCTGATTCCTACCCTCTTACCTTGTCTTAAATCGGCTTGCACCGCATACGTTGCATGAGTTCTTCTATTGGTCCTCTTCATAAAAAAAGCATGCAACTATTATGGTATGCATCTATTTTCTCATATCCGATGCCCAATTCTTTCATCAATTTTTTCAAAGCATAGAAGCTCTCAACAAGCTTTTCATCCTTCAGTAGCATTTTTTTTATTATTGCTACCATCCTATCATAACAATTGATCATCATATTAAACTTGAACTTTAAGTTCAATATCTTTGACACAGCCTATAGTACAATGTGTGTTTCATATTTCGACCATAGTGGTTCCACATTTCGACCATAGTGGTTCATCAACATCTTTCAGTATATGGTAAAAATTATCGTTGCTAGCTTCTGATCATCCTCCACATTCTAGTTAAATTCAGAATCAGCCACATCCATGACCATATCCACCATTCTATCTATGTCCATGTCCTTCTCGATTCTAGCACTTGCAACTTTCTTCCATATCTCTCCATGCAGGTACCAATGCTTATAGTTGGGCATAAATCTACTCTAATACAAATAGACAGTAATTGTATCTCTATCAAATATTTCTCTATTACCACATCTGTTACAAGGACAACGAGTCCATCTTTGATGTAAGAGTGCTGCATTACCAAAAATAAAATTTTAAAAGTACTCTATTTCCTCCCTATATTCGGTAGAAATCTTCAAATCGACTACTCAATGGTCCATCCAACTACGATCTATGACTAACTATCTAAGAATTTTGTATATACATAAATATAAGATAATTATAAAATATTATTTTATCATTCAAAATAGCTTACATAGTAAATTAATGCATCATATCATCAACTAATAGGTAAATATAGATTCTATCTAATTTAAGAAATGCATTAATTCTATTGGTCCATTAAAAAGTAATCAAACGATATGCAGCAGGGGTCGAAAGAAATTTGGGCAGCATTTCTCTTTAGTTCTTCCATGTAGGGAGAATAAAAAGAAAATTCTATCCCAAATATCTTTTACTATTTGGTTACTGTAACGACCTACAGAATTACTTGCATTTTTCAAACCATTCATAGTGGACAATCAATTGATTAATGTACATAATTTTTTTATCCATATAAAAAAAATAAACGTACAGATACTTTAGAATATATACATCAATCAACTGGTGGGTCTATCATTCCATATAATGCAAATTTTATTCAAATTAATATATAATTAATGATGTCCGGCACGTGAGTGTGAAATATCTTTGACACCAATTATGACCCGAGGCCTAGGCACGTAGAGCATACCCCAGCCTCATGTATGCAATACTGCCCAACATCTTCTCTCGATTCGAACACTCTGCATGTTGAGATCCAAATCCCATATATCTAATTAATTAATTAATTAATTAATTAATTAGTGATGGCACTAGCCATCACTAATACTAAACAACATCGCCCAATACTAATGCCATCGCTACTACTGCTACTTACAGTGAGAGGGAAGAGGCTACAAGATCGGGACTATAGGCTGGGGGAAGGAGCCGCAAGATCGGGGCCATAGGCTGGGGGTGCTTAGGCAGGGGCCATGCAATCAGACCAGCTAGGATGGGGCCATGAGGAGGTTGGTAGGCTAGGGGCGGTAGGCTCCGTGGCCGCAGACAAGAAGGCATCGATGGGATGGGGGTGGCCACAGGAGAGGCAAGACTGGGGTGGTGAGCTTGAGGCTGCAGCGTTGAGGTCCCATGGGGTGGGGGCAGCCGCAAGAGAGGCAGGGTCGGCATGGCAGGCTTGGGGCCGCAGCGTAGAAGGGGCCGATGGGTGGGGATGGCCATGAGAGAGGTGGGGATAGGGTAGCTGGCTTGGAGCTACGACGTAAGAGGCGTTGGCAGGTTCGATGCGGCCATAGGAGAGGTGGGGCAGGGGTGGCTAGCCTAGGACCATGGAGCAGGAGACATTGGTGGGGTTGGGCAGCAACAGGGCTACGGGGTCGGGGCAGCCTCGAGGAAGGTAGGACTAGCGTGGCGGGGTCAGGGTGGCCATGTAGGAGTGCCAATAGCTCAGGCAAAGAGGGGCTAGGGTGGTGGGCTTGGGGCTATAGTGTAGAAAGCGCTGGCAGGGTCAGGTCGCCAGGAAGGAGGATGCATGGGAAGCGGGGAATGCCATGAAGAATGCATGGGGAGTGGAAAAGGCATGGAGGAATTTTTTCAGTCGAAATTTTTTTTCAACCGATGGGATGGGCGAAGGTTTATGGGCGGACTATTACCGATGGCAAGACTACCATCAGTAATACAACTGGCAAAATCAATGTTTCTGGGCCAAAATTATTAGCAACAGAATATCCCATCGCTAATAATAAAATACCGACGCTAATAATATTAAATTTTTTTAAATACTAAATTTTAATATTAATTTTTTAAAGAATTAACAAATATCGATGGCAAAATGCCATCACTAATGTCATTGAAAAAGCTTACTACCGACGGCTAAAGTGCCGCTACTATGAAAATATAATTGCTAATAATATTAATTTTTTTATAATTTTTTTAAATTATTAGCGACAGCAAGCTATCGATTGCTAAAGCCATCGCTAATAATTATAATTTTTTCTTAAAACAATATTTTTTAATATTATTTTTTTCTCCTAGGTCATTTTTTGGATGGTTAAAAATTTATATTAGATTTTATTAAATTTTTAAACTTGAGTAATTTATGGATCGAGTCTTAATTAATTTAAAATAGATTTAATTTAATTAGGCTTGACTTAATTTGAGGCTAATTGGATTTTAATATTCTAAATAGAACTTAGATTTAAAATCTAATTGAATTAGATTTGATAGGATTTCGAATCGAATTTGAATTTGATTCAAATAAAACCTAAATTGAAAGCTATTTTTTTCTAATTGATTTAAATCAAATCAAATTTAATTAGGCTTGATTTAATTTTAGGATTATTTGATTTAAAATTTAATTAGGGCTTGCAAATTTAATTGAATTAGGTTAGATAGAATTTTGAATTGGATTCGAATCGAGTTTCAATTGGATTCAGATTGAACCTAAACTGAAAATCTTTTCTCTTAATTGATTTTAATCAAATTAAATTTAATTAGACTTAACTTAATATAGTGATAATTAAGTTTGACTATCCAAGTAGGACTTGAATTTTAAAGTCTAATTGAATTAGGATTAATAGATTTTCTAATTGAATTTGAATTAGATTTGAATTGAATTTAAATTAAAAATTATTTTTTTAATTAATTTAAATTAACTTTAATTTAATTAATCTTGACTTAATTTATGAACAGTTAAGTTTTATAATCCATGTAGGATTTAGATTTGAAGCCTACTTGAATTAGGTTTGATAGAATTTTGAATTGGATTTGAATCGGTTGTGAATTAGATTCGAATGTAATCATTAATCAAGTTCTAATTGATTTAAATTAGCTTAAATTTAATTAAGCTTGACTTAATTTGAAGATAATTAAATTTTACTATTTAAGTAGGACTTGAATTAAAAGTCTAATTAAACTAAGATTGACAAGATTCTGAATTAAATTCAAATCGAGTTCAAATTGGATTTGAATTGAATCTAAATTAAAAAATATTTTTTTTAATTATTTAAATTAGCTTAAATTTAGTTATACTTGACTTAATTTAAAAGTAATTAAATTTTACTATCTAAGTAGGACTTGAATTAAAAGTCTAATTAAATTAGAATTGATAGGATTTTGAATTGAATTTGAATTGAACCTAAATTAAAAATTAATTTCTCTTAATTAATTTAAATTAGATTTAATTTAATTAATCTTGATTTAATTTGAGGTTAATTAGATTTTATAATCTAGGTAGGATTTAGATTCAAAGTCTAATTAAATTAGTTTGGTAGAATTTTGAATTGGATTCGAATCGAATTCAAATTAGGTTTGAAATAGGGTTTGGATTATTAGTGATGGCAACTCTTCCATCGCTAATTCTATCATCAATAATATTTTAATATAATCTTTCTTTTTTTAATTTATTATTTTTAAAAATTTATTAGCGATGATGCATTTTTTGTTGCTAATATCCAAAAAATATCATCGCTAATATATATTTTATGTTTAAATGTTATAAAAATATTTTAAAAATTTAAATAATTTTAGTGGTAGCTTAAGCCATCACTAATATTTAGTTATTAGCGATAGTGATTTTTTTGTCACTAATAATTAAAATTTTTCATTGCTAATATTTTTTTAATTTTTAAATATTTTAAATTTTTTTGGACTTTTAGAGATGGCTATTATTGTCGCTAATAGTATTACCAGTTGCATTTTTCTTTATCAATGTTGTGATGGTAAAAAAATTTTATTAGCAACGAAAATTTTTGCCATCGCTAATATTCATATTTCTTATAGTGAGATAATTGGAGCAAGTATGATTGGTCGGTCTTCTGCCAATGCAGCTATAAGTCCCAGGTGAGTATTGACTATCTTGATTGATTTACAATAAAGAATATACATACATATAGGAACAAGGAAGAAAGTATAGTTGGGTGAATTTATCCAAGTGAGGGCCAAATTATCAATGGAAATAAAAACTTCAAAGATGACTGAGGACTCCTCACCTATGGGTTGAAGATCAAAAAGGATATATAAATTGAAAAAGGTTGGGTATGACATGTCATGATTTGATTGAAAGGTATTGGTTGATTGATGATAAAAAACAAATAGTGCCTAGAAGAAGTGAACAATTCTCCATCAATGGAATTCTAAAGTCCATTCTTCTTTTGAGCTTGTCTCTTAAAAATTACTACACAATCAACCTAGTGGTCCCACACAGAAGCACTTGTGGGCTAAGGGTGATGAGGATTGGGATCATCTTATATTGCAATCCTAAAGTTGCACCACCAATAGAAAAATGTTTCTTTATAATGAAGCGGAAAAATAGATGAAAACAAGGAAGGGCATCCAAGTTGAAAATCAGCCATATCAAATGATTAGAGGAAGCTGGGATGAATATCCAAGGTTAACTAAAGAAAGGGTCCCAGAAGCCTTGAGATGCCTTTCTTGTCTTCTACTTGTTTGGCCATGGATTATGAGGAGGATGATTAAGACTTCATGGTGAGAAAGAGGAAACAAGCACGATAAAAGGAGTTAGCATTTTGAGTAAAGATAAGAAGATGTACACTTTATTTTATAATGTGGTTGAGTAAATCATTGAAGGAAAATCCTGATTTTTTGGATCAGGTTCGTTCAGATCTGATCGGATCAAGAGATATATTTCAAAAATTTTTCTTTTTGATCCAGATCAGATCTGAGATATTTCAAGTCTAATTTTTATTATTCTAATAATAAAAATAAAATATAGATAAATTAAATCATATTTAATTTACCTTGATGTAGGGTAATCCTATTACCCGTTGATGATCCTGTATGCAGCGGAAGGTTCTGGATCTAGCCACGCAAGTGCCTAGCCTCTATCGGTATCCACTCAGGTTGGATCTGAAGATCCTCTTCTTCTCTATTACATCTTCAAAAATTAGATCTGAATCTGATTTGGAGGATCTTCAAAATACCTTTTGAAGATCAGCAGTTGTCCTTTGCAGCAGCGCAGCCTTCTAGCTTTCCGTCGCCTTTCTCTCATCTGGATTGCACCAACCAAGATCCCAAACTCCTTTGGGTGTGGAGAGGAGAGGGAGAAGATGGACTTGGCATGGAGGAGGAGAGGAGAGGCAGCCTTGGGGCATGGGAATTTTCAATTGATTTCAGATACTCCTTGAGTTGGGCGCAGGGTCTTATTTATAGACTATGCGTGATCCAACTCCTCTTCTTCCCAACCAATCACAACCCTTTGTGAAATCAGATCTAAATCTGATTGGTGGAAATAGAGTCCCTTGGATTCATCCTTAGATGGTGCCTAAGACCAGTCAAAGTTGGTTCTTAGGAGAAGTCTAATCGGAATCCAAAAAGGAGATGGAGTCCCTATCCAACAGGGACTCCTGGGCGCCTCAAACTTGGGCACACGCCAAGGGTGGTGTGCCCTCCTCCTTGCTAGGTTCTGGCAGGGGGACAAGCCCCCACCAGCTCTCCAATAGGTGCATGACATGTGGACAGAAGTCAAAGTATCAATGGTCAACATTTGACCAATCAAAGGTCAACTTTTGACCAAAGTCAAAGGACGAGAAATGGCAGGTGACCAAAAATGGCAAGGTATTGTCTTACAAAATAAGACAACCCTTTTCTGACCTGGACAAGCTCCAGTCAGACCAAGTGAAGGCCTCTGAATCGAGCACAAACTCCTTTGGCTCAGTCAGGACAACTATTTATGATAGTAAAAGAAGAACGTTAGGTTCAATCGAGTGCTAGCACGATTTTCTTGAACCTAATTGAATCTCATTCAGATCAATTGAACTGGATCAGTTCAATTGATGATCACCAGATTCAAACCCTTGTTTGTGTGATCCAGTTAGGTTTCAGTTCTGTATGGTAATGGGATATGTCATGATCTCTATCATCGACATCATCGAAACTCCTTTCGATGGATCAGAACTCTTCTGATTCGAACAGCTAGAATGATCGATCATCTAAATCATTCTAATTGCTCCCAAAATCCACCAGTGACACCTAGCAGTATATGGTGGCAACCCATCAGAGCTGAATGCGAACCTCTTGGTGCAGCTACCTGTGTGATTAAGTTCTTCTATCTTGAGCCCCGATCAGATTAGGGTTAAGGTGAACTCGTCAAACCCTAGTTCTCTGTCATATGATGTAATCATTCGATTCAAGTCCGATGTGAAAACCTAAATAGAAACTCTTTCTATTATTTCACTCTGCCATGGCCATGGGCTTCTGGACTTGATTCTCATGATCATCATAGGGCTGCTCCTCTACCACCGAGGTAGATAGATTCCATCTTGATGCAATCCAGTTCCTACAATGAACATGCTATAGCCAACATACACCTCAGGATTCCGAATGGCTAGGAGACCGAGTTATGGTGTAGTCAAACTATAACACCCTCAAGGTGAACTATCGATGCACCTCAGGTCAAAGAACCAGACACACCACTACAGCATCGAGTCAGTCATTGACGAGAAGGTAGACTTCCTAATGACTACTCGAGGTGGTCACGCTCAGTGCCCTCGTTCTCTAACGAGTATCTGTACTCTCGCTTCGGTGTCTCCACACCGTAGACTCAAGACTCATCTACTAAAGAGAAGCGATTGTACACCAACCTTCTAGATCAATCACCATCCTCGTGATGATCCTATGGTCGGGAGCATTTTATGAGTTAATAATGATTATTCATGTCTTAAATTTTCAACTCTTGAAAATATGAATTATCATTACCATTAACTCAAAGAATGTATCACAGACACTAAACATACATATGTGATAGAAAATATCTCATTTTATTGATAATAGTCAAAATTATAATTTTGCCCCTAGAAGTGTATTACAAGCGTCAGCCAATTCTGGCTTCTAGGGCACATATATCTAACAATCTTCCACTTGTCCTAAAGCCAATTGGCTCCATGTCTAAGTCCGATCATCTCAAGGTGGGCTTCGATCTTCTGCTGGCCTAATGACTTTGTTAGCGGATCTGCCACATTGTCTGTGGAGTCGACTCTCTTGACCTCGACGTAACCCTTCTCGAGGTAATCATGGTTTGCTTGGAACTCTTCCAACTGACAGCACCACCATTGCACAGAAACAGACTCCCAGATGTCAACTTTCGATCATCTATATCGAACATGAAATTCAAGTCTGTGTATCCCTGGATATGGAGTTCTCCATTACCAAAGACCAACATCATATCCTTAGTTCTTCTTAAGTACTTAAGGATACATTTCAGAGAAGTCCAATGTTCTTCATCTGGATTTGACTGATATCTGCTTGTGACACTTACAGCATGGGCTATATCAAGTCATGTACATAGCATAGCATACATGAGGCTCCCTATTGCAGAAGCATAAGGGATCTTGCTCATGCATTCTATTTCCTCAGGTGTGCTAGGACACATCTTCTTAGAAAGATGAATACCATGTCTGAAGGGTATTAATCCCCTCTTAGAGTTTTCTATACTAAACCTCTTTAGTACTTCCTCTATGTACATCTTCTGTGAAAGTCCTAGCATCCTATTCGGTCTATCCCTATAGACCTTGATTCATAGAATAAAAGATGCTTCACCTTGATCTTTCATGGAGAATTCTTTGGACAACCCTAATTTGACTGTCGTCATCATGGGAATATCATTCCCAATAACAAGGATGTCATCCACGTATAATACGAGGAAGACAACAGTGCTTCCACTGATCTTTTTGAAGACACATGGTTCCTCTTCATTTTTTATGAAACCAAACATTTTGATCACATCATTGAAATGAGTGTTCCAGCTCTGAGATGCTTGCTTAAGTCCATATATGGATCTTTGTAACTTGCAAACCTTATGATCAGTATCACTGGATGTGAAACCTAGCGGCTGATCCATATAGATATCTTCCTAAAGATATTCATTCAAGAATACCATTTTCACGTCCATTTGCCATATTTCATAATCGAAAAATGGCTGCAACGGTAAGCAATATGCGGATGAATTTTAGCATAGCCACTGAGGAAAAGATATCCTGATAGTCAATGCTTTTGCGTTGACTATAACCTTTTGCTACTAGTCTAGCCTTGAATGTCTCCACATTTTCATCTGTACCAATGTTTCTCTTGAAGATCCATTTACATCCAATAGGTACTATACCTTCTGGTGGATCTACCAAGGTCCAGACTTGGTTCGATTGCATCGAGTCAATTTCTGACTGCATTGCCTCTAGCCATTTCACGAAGTCGATATCTGATATCGTCTCGTTGTAGGTTTTGGGATCATCACTATGAGCACCATTACCTACGAAGAATGTTTCCTCTATGTCCTCTGAAATAATACCTAACTATCTTTCAGGAGGACAAAAAACTCTTTTCGATCTACGAGGTGGAGGAGGTAGTGTTCTTATTAGCTCAACCTGATTTGATTCCAATTGGTCCTTAGCTCGTTGTACTTGTGAGACTTTCTTATCAAGCTTAATCTGCTTTCCAATGCTGCTATCTTGAATAAACTATTTTTCAAGAAAGATGGCATGTCGACTCACAATCACATTGTGATATTCTAGAATGTAGAAATAGTATCCTAATGACTCTTTAGGACATCCTATGAATCGAGCTCTGAAAGATCTAAACTCTAACTTGTCCGAGCTCTGAATGACTGATAAAGACCGTTAATAAGAAAACCATTTGTAATTTTATTTCTTTTATAAAGAATGTTACAATGGTCCTTAAAGAAGGTAATCACATAGCCTTCTAGTGCTAAGCATGAAATAGAAATCAAATTCCTGCTAGCTGCAGGCACATAATAACAGTCTTTCAAAACTAAGTCTAAACCAGATGGTAATCGAAGAGGATATATTTTTACCGCCACTACAGCAATTCTTGCTCCATTATCGATGCGTAGGATCATGTCTCCATCCCTCAGCCTCCTGCTATCCTCAAGACCCTGTATGGAAGTGCACAGATGAGCACTAGAACTAGAGTCAAGCACCCAATTGAATGCAAAAGAAATCGTAAGGTTAGACTCAATAACGAGCATACCTCTAGAAGGACCTTCCTTCTTATTCTTCAGGGTGGTCAGGTAAGTAAGGCAGTTCCACTTTCAGTGGCCGTCGCTGTTGTAATGGAAACACTTTTCTTTGGCAGTGGCTTTTATCTTCGACTCTGCCTTCTTCTTCTTTCCTCCTTCCACCTTCTGCTTTTTCACAGACTTCTTTTTTTTTTCATAAGACTTTCTTTTGGAAGAAGTCCGTTTCATAGCAAGAACTGAGCCTTTAGAACCTTTCATAGAAAGCTCAGCGGTGACCAGCATATTCATTAATTCAGCCAAGGAATTTTGAAGTTTATGCATGTGGTAATTCATGATGAATTGCCCATATGCATCAGTCAAGGATTGTAGAATAATATCATTCTACAGATCCAAGTCTAACTTCACACCGAGCTTCTCAAGCTCTTCCAAGTCCTTGATCATCATCAGATAGTGATCTTGGACTGACTGTCCATCATGCATCTTAGCCTTAAAAAGTCATTTAGTGACTTGATACTTGGCTGCACGACTCTGTTCACCAAACATCTCCTATAGGTGAGCCAACATTTGGCGAGCAGTTCCGATATCTTCATGTTGGTGCTGGAGCTCATCAGACATCGAGCCCAACATGTAATATCTGGCCTTATTATCTTCATCTATCCATTTTTTCAGAGACGCTCTCTATTCAGTGGATGGATGGGCTGGTAAGGTGGGAGGATCCTGATCTAATACATGTATTAACTTCTCAAAATTCAAAACTATTTTGTAGTTCTTGAGCCAATCTTTATAATTGGGTCCGGTCAGTCTATGTGTGTCCAGGATACGTGCCAATGAGTTGGACGCAGATATTTTCCTGTAGAGAGTCAAAGATTCTAGTTAGATACTGTAATTATGACTTGACCAATTTATTTAGGGATTTTATTTTTAAATAAATTAGCTCCACTATTTTCTCAGATCCCTACACTCCCTCTGTAGAGATGCAAAAATCTCCATGATTAATGATTTCTAGTGGGTGGTGCGGTCTCACCAACTGACTCATCACCTCACCTAACAGTTATTGGTGATGGGTTAGCCAATGAGTGAACAACTCTTGTTCAATGATTCTCTAATCATGGTGCACCCAAACTTGGATCTCTAATTCATGAATCTCACCGTATCCGAAATATTGATCCACTCCTTAGTTAAGTCAGACCCACCATTTGCACAGACTGGATTCCTAATTGAGTCTCTCACCGTATTTGGAATATTGAGCCCAACTCATCCTCCAGCCCATAGCATCCAATGCCTAATAGACATGGTTGCATCTTCCTTCGGTGCAACTGAGCCACTATATCCAGTCGAGAACAATCAACCCTGAGAAGGGCCCGCACATCTACAATGGTGGAAGACCTCAGACTTAATCTTTTCTTAGGGAGAATTGATTCAGGTCTCATTAAACTAGACTTGTCATAGTCATAACAATTATGACTAACCTAGTGGCATGGGTTAGCTCGGATTATTGACCACCTCAAATCAGAACTGAGTCAACAGATATGGCCAGGTAAGTGAGACCGGATGGAAGGGATATGCCATTAACTCGTACAAGAATGCATTCAGGTCGAGTAGCTTCCAATTAAAAATCAGTCGGTCGTATGTGCCAAACTTACCTTAGACACCAAATTGTTGAGCCAGAACCAATTGGGTTAGCCTACAATCCAGACTCTAACCTCTGAGCCTAATTAGGTCTTGCTTGATCGTGACTCGATCTTGACCCAGACTTAATCCTATTAGGCTGGTCAATTTAAGCATTGTTGATCCCATCTAACCAACTCTTGATTCGGTTTGATCAACCGCTTAGACCTAATTGAGCTACCCAAGCCCGAACCCAGTATTATGAATATGTCTTAGATCTAAAATTCTCAATTTTAGACCTAATTAATATTTCATAATCTTAATTTTTAATTAAGTAGGGTTCATAAACAAAATATGCACAATAAATCCTAGGGTTTCAGGATCTAGGGTTTTGCAGAAAGTAAGTTTTGGATTTCTGATTAAGGACGAACGTGCAGCACCCCTACACATCATAAGAACACCCCATCGGATGGGCGGAGAGGGCCTTTAAACCCTTCTTCATTCTTATGACCGGACGGCCAAGAGGAACGCCTTAATCAGGAACATGTAATACTACAAAACAATTTTAGATCTATATCATATATCTCATATACAAATTAGATCTAATCATGGCATATTTTGCATACATCTCATGTATCGAATCATGCATATTTTTAGATCTAAATTATCTCATAATAATCTAAAAAATTAGATTTAAATTGATCTTATCAAAATAAACTCTAATCTAGACAACTATGTAGAACTATTCTACAACTAGTCTAGACATGCATCAATCATATCTCATATGATGTTTAAAATTAAATAATTTTTATTTACTATTTTTTAGATGTTATTATAATAATTATAATATCAAAAAATAGTAAATAAATAGATCTAAAATATGATTTAATCAAATTAAATTATAAACATGCAAGACTATTCTATAGAACTATTCTATTTTAGAACTAGTCATGCATATTTTCTAATCTTAGATCCAAATCATTTAATTTTAATTTTTTTTGATTTCAGATCTGATCACATCTCATGTGACATCTAAAATTACTTATTTTTTAATTAAAATAAATTTAAAATTAGATCTAAATACTTTAGAACCTTGGCTCTGATACCAGTTGAAGGAAAAATCCTGATTTTTTGGATCAGGTTCGTTCAGATCTGATCGGATCAAGAGATATATTTCAAAATTTTTTTTCTTTGATCTAGATTAGATCTAGAATATTTTAGATCTAATTTTTATTATTTTAATAATAAAAATAAAATATAGCTAAATTAAATCATATTTAATTTATCTTGATGTAGGGTAATCCTATTACCGTTTGATGATCCTGTATGCAGCGGAAGGTTCTGGATCTAGCCATGCAAGTGCCTGGCCTCTATCGGTATCCACTCAAGTTGGATCTAGAGATCCTCTTCTTCTCTATCACATCTCCAAAAATCAGATCTGAATCTAATTTGGAGGATCTTCAAAACACCTTTCGAAGATCTGCAGTTATCCTTGCAGCAGCGCAGCCTTCTAGCTTTCTATCGCCTTTCTCTCATCTGGATTGCACCAACCAAGATCCCAAACTCCTTTGGGCATGGAGAGGAGAGGGAGAAGATGGACTTGGCATGGAGAAGGGGAGGAGAGGCAGTCTTGGGGCATGGAATTTTCAATTGATTTCAGATACTCCATGAGTTGGGCGTAGGATCTTATAGACTATGCGTGATCCAACTCCTCTTCTTCCCAACCAATCATAACCCTTTGTGAAATTAGATCTAAATTTGATTGGTGGAAATAGAGTCCCTTGGATTCCTCCTTAGATGGTATCTAAGATCAGTCAAACTTGGATCTTAGGAGAAGTCTAATCGGAATCCAAAAAGGAGATGGAGTCCCTATCCAATAGGGACTCCTAGGCACCTCCAGCTTGGGCACACGCCAAGGGTGGCGTGCGCCCTCCTCCTTTCCAGGTTCTGGTAGGGGCACAAGCCCCCACCAGCTCTTCAATTGGTGCGTAACATATGGACAGAAGTCAAAGTATCAATGGTCAACATTTACCAGTCAAAGATCAACTTTTGACCAAAGTCAAAGGACGAGAAATGGCTGATGATCAAAAATGGCAGATATTGTCTTACAAAATAAGACAACTCTTTTTTGATCTGGATAGGCTCCAGTCAGACAAGGTGAAGGCATCTGAATGAGCATAAACCCCTTTGGCTCAGTAAGGACAACTATTTATGATAGTAAAAGAAGAACGTTAGGTACAATCGAGTTTTAGCATGATTTTCTTGAACCTAATTGAATCTCATTCAGATCAATTGAACTGGATCAGTTCAATTGATGATCACTAGATTCAAATCCTTATTTGTGTGACCCAGTTAGGTTTAGTTCTGTATGATGATGAGATATGTCATGATCTCTATCATCAACATCATCGAAACTCCTTTTGATGGATCAGAACTCTTCTGATTCGAACAGCTAGAATGATCGATCATCTAAATCATTCTAATTACTCCCAAAATCCACCAGTGACACCTAGCAGTATATGGTGGCAACCCATCAGAGCTGAATGCGAACCTCTTGGTGCAGCTATCTGTGTGATTAAGTTCTTCTATCTTGAGCCCTGATTAGATTAGGGTTTAGGTGAACTCATCAAACCCTAGTCTCTGTCATATGATGTAATCATTCGATTCAAATTCGTTGTGAAAACCTAAATAAAAACTCTTTCTATTATTTCACTCTATCATGGCCATGGGCTTCTGGACTTGATTCTCATGATCATCATAGGACTGCTCCTCTACCATCGAGGTAGATAGATTCCATCTTGATGCAATCCAGTTCCTACAATGAACATGCTATAGCCAATATATACCTCAGGATTTCGAATGGCTAGGAGATCGAGTTATGATGTAGTCAAACTATAATACCCTCAAGGTGAACTATCGATGCATCTTAGATCAAAGAACCAGACACACCACTGCAGTATCGAGTCAGTCATTGACGAGAAGGTAGACTTCCTAATAACTACTCGAGATGGTCACGCTTAGTGCCCTCATTCTCTAACGAGTATCTATACTCTTGCTCCGGTATCTCCACATCGTAGACTCAAAACTCATCTACTAAAGAGAAGCGATTGTACACCAATCTTTCGGATCTTCACCATCCTCATGATGATCCTATGGTCGAGAGCATTTTATGAGTTAATAATAATTATTCATGTCTTAAATTTTCAACTCTTAAAATATGAATTATCATTACTATTAACTCAATGGATGTATCACAGACACTAAATACACATATGTGATAGAAAATAATCCATTTTATTGATAATAGTCAAAATTATAATTTTGCCACTAGAAGTGTATTACAAATGTCAGCCAATTCTGGCTTCTAGGGCACATATATCTAACAATCATTACGTATAAGAAAAGACATCCAAATTGCAAATCATTTTGGGTTACCTTTACCATACAAGTCTATTCACATCCGATTAAAAAGGGCCTAGTGAAATTTCAATATGTGGCATGAATGGTACATAGTTACAATAGAAAAGATAAAATGTTAGCCTCAATATGGTTCAAATACATATTAGCTTACTCCTTTGTGATTACTACATTATTTTATCAAAATAAAATCTTGGGAAAAGATATGAAGTCAAATATTTTATGCTATAAATATTTTTTTTAGCTATTTAGTAGTGCTCATCTGAGAGTGATTGTATCAATCTTTATATAACTCTAGGGTATTTCATTGAGCAAACGATGCACATCAAAAACTAAGATACTAGGATGGAAGAAAAGGAGGGAGTTGGAACCTCTTACGGGCAATCATTATCGAGCTTGGGTAAGAGAAGTTGATCATAGGCTAGGATGGCCCAGAGCCCCCCTCAGTAACTATCGTAGACATCAGACAAAATAACAGAAGAGGAGGTGAAGAAACTTTATAGGTACTTTACTAAGATCCTCGAGTTTCCAAATGTTGAGATGGAAGACTCAAGATAGAAATGGTAAAAAGTAGCTATGATTATCTAGAGTTTGGTATAGAGGGTACTAGTACAGTGGGTTGCCAAGGATTTTAAGAAGAGAGGGAAACTATAATATGACATGGCAATGTACTCCTTAGCCAAAGATTATAAGTTGTTCCAACTTCGAATGGTGGTAGACTTTGAGGCCATTATCAGGGGAGGTCTCTGGTTCATTGTTGGCCAACTGTTGGCCATGGAACCTGATTTTCTCCTTAGGATGAATATGGTCTGGAGGATAGTTGTATGGTTGAGGCTACTAGGGCTACCAATCAAGTATTGGAGGATAACAATGATTCTTGGCATTGCGACAAAGACAACGAAGCTAATAGCTATAGGCGAGTTCACCAACCAACATCAAAAATTAGGATATGGTAGGATTTTGATCAAGATCAATTTAGTAGAGTAGTTTAAGCTAGAAGCATTGATAAGGGGGAGGAAGAGGATGTTCTCGCAATCCTTTGTTTATAAAAACATCCTAGTAGTATGCTACTAATGTGGTTGGCTCGGGCACTTGGAGGAGGGATGCTGATCCCCTCAAAAGGATCTCAACTCGGAAGGGAGTGATTGCTTATTGTAGCTAGAAGACTTTGTTGAAGTGGAGGTGGTTGGCCAAAGTCAAGGTATCCCATCATCGATGGTGGTGGAAGTTGTGGGTGATCTGAGATATGAGGGAAATAGCGAAGCAAATCCGACAGCTATTGTGCACCCGTGCATGGCCCATGGTTGATTACCTCAAAGCTATGGCAACCTAGGGTATCCAAGGTTGGGACAAAGGAGAGGAAGGAGACCAAGTCCAACCTCGATTCATTAGGACCCGACACATCATCATCTAGGCCAAGCTCACCATGGTGGTAGCTGAGTTCCCTTAGATAGTCTCTTGACTTAGACAAGTGGCAAAAACTAAGTAATATGACCTAACATTGATCTCCAAATAAGTGCAGGGAGGGCTTGAGTCTGGATGTGCAAAGTTGGGTCATTAATTAGGTCAGCTCTTAAGGTATTGATGGAAGTTGGCTAAAGCAAAGATGCAATAGACATAAACTAGGAGGAAGGCCCTATTCCTTGCAACTTCTTAATGGTGGAGGTGGGTTGGTACCAACTTGAAGCGGATCAGGAGCCTGATCATGGCTAAAGCTAAGCAGCATCATGTTGAGGGAGCTGAGCGCACCTAGGCTATTGAACCCAAGCCCAGACGATGCATCCTCAATCATTGCAATAATGCTTGAGTCCACTTAGGCTATCAGACTCGAGCCTAGACAATACATTCCCCTATTGCAACGAAGGATCCAAGCTGATGTTTGGCCCACATACAGGTTCTTATGACCTAGAAAGCCAGAAGGGGGCTACTATAGGAGTACCATAGCTCCCACTATGCTAGCTAATATAGATATGGGGGTGGTGGCAAAGGTCTAACAGCCTGAGATCCCATTGGTAAAGGAGAAGAATACTGATGATAGGAGGTTGGGTGGAGGTTCTGATCAATGCTAAAGAGCCGGCGGCCATGAATGAATAGAAAGGAGTAAGGGGAAAGTGTCTAAGCATGAGAAAGTGGCCTAATTTATTAGGAGTGCCATCAGTAGTGACAAAGAACAACCAAGTGACCTTGACAATGAAGATCTGGGTGAATAAGTGATGGTGGAGGATGCCATGACAATGTATAAGTTTGAAGACAAAGGCAAAATATTATTTATCTAGGAGAAGGATGAAGCTCCTATTATGGAACTATAGAGGGGTAGGCAAACCCTCTTTTCTTCCTAAGTTTGAAAGACTTGTTCATTTATATAACCTAGTCACTTGTGTGTTGTTTGAAACTAGACTTTCCAAATAAAGCTTGCAGCAAGCCTGATAGTATCATGCAAATAGAGGGGGAATTTATTCTATTGAGTCAAGAGCTATCAAATGGGATTATTGTCCTGCGGAGGGGAGAACCTATGGAAGTAGATGCATTTCATAATCATAACTTAGAAGTCTTGTTAACCACTTTGGAAAATAATATGGATCCTTGGTTTCTTAGGTCTATCTATGCAAATATGGATTATGTGCAACAAAGGCAACTATGGAATAAAGTTACTGTGGTAATCCAAAATGGTATTCCCTTACTCTCTATAGGGACTTCAATTGCATATAGAGGTGCCTAATGACAAGAGAGGTGGCAAACCATTCTCTCCTAACAAGATTAAAGTGAGGGAGCTCAAAAATTTTGCTCCTCTAATGAACTTTGGGACTTGGGGTTCATGGGCCCTAGGGATACATGGTGTAACAATCATATTGCCCGAGCAAGGGCATGATAGATTATTGATAGAGCATATGCAATGGTAAATTGAATAGTGTGGTTTCCTATTTACTGGGTGTAATATGTATCCCGCATTGCTTTAGATCACCATCCTATCCTTACCCTTATTAAGGTGCCATGTGATTGTAAGTCCCCATTCTGATTCAAGTGTTGGAGAAGAATGGGGTTTTTATACATGATTTTCAAATTTTTTTTGAAAAAAACACAGCGAAAGACTTTAGATTAAAACTTTTAATCTGAATATACATTAGATCTAATCTATAAAATTCTTTACCAGGATCTATGATATGATGTCATGCATATAAAATTTGAAACAAAAGATTATGAGATCGGATCTCATACTTAAACTTGATGCGATGATCGCTGCTTGTGTAAATCATATTCCTTGCATCAACCGTGTACATGAATGGCCTCTAAAGGTATCTACGCAAAGCTCGATCAATTGGCTCCTAAAGTACTAGCTCCTTGTGAAGACTTTCTTAATGGCTGAATAAAAGGAAGAAGGAGGATGTGCAGATTTTTAGAGAGAACATCCTTCTCTTTAGCTTCTAACAAAATCCTAGTTTTCTCTCCAATAGATCAATAATTTTCTTTGAAACTCACACACTTGGAAGCCCACCACAAAAGCCTCATGCCCATAGAGAAATCTTGCAGATTTCTCACATCTAAAGGCTCCTAAAAATTTTTGATTCTCCTTTGTCTCACAAAGGGCTGTTTATATAGAGACTGAAAACATAGAGTTGAAGATTGAAACGAAGTCCAATTCAAAATCTTTTTAAATTGAAACTTCACCAAACCCTAACCCTATCTAAGAGTGAATAGCAAGGAAGGCTACGCATCCTGATCTCATATGGACAAACTCATTGTGCATGGAGAATGATGGGAGACATCTAAGGTTAGGAGCAAGGGAGGTGCAGTCTAATGTTTAGACTCTTGGATCTCATCCAATTTAGTTCAAATCAAACAATCTTTGATTAGATCCAAACATATGAGTTGACCTAATCTAATTAGGCTTATAATCTTTTAATCAAATCAAGGATTAATTGAGTTCAAGATCTGATCAAATCAAAATCTTATTTTTCTCAGCAATTAGGTCATTCAATAACCAAATCGGATCAGACCTAATTGAATCTAGTTAAATTAGTCTTGATCTAAACTTCATCAATCAATTAAATTAAGTCAATTAATAATCTAATTATTAATTATTTTTAATTAATTATATTAGGTTAATTATCAATCATAGTGATAATTAAATTCTTCAATGATTCATAATCATTGATTAGCCACTTGATCGGATCGAAACTTCTGTATGTGTGATCCCATAGGTTCGAACACTAAGTTAGTAGCATAGGAATAAATTTTCTATATCAATCAAAGTGACCATCTAGCTATAGTACCCGATAATCAGATAGAGTCGAATATAACGAAGCAACATTCATAACCTTCTAGAATATGATTATTATATAATTCATCCATTTAACCAATAATGCTCAAAAAAATATCAGAGTTAGTTATTAACTCTTGAATAGTAATCCTTATAGTGTCTCAACATACTTAATCCTGTGACTCTCACATGGATTATCTTGATCAAGATTTTGCTAAATTGAGATACATTGAGATATTCTCTCCAATTTTACTTGGAGTGATCAATTTTCATTTTGACTCATGCATGGACTTAACAAGTACTTGACTGTACTCAAAAATTTTTCATCACTGAATTAAAAATTTAGATAGTGTGGCACCAAAGTATAGTGAGTTGCTTGTAAGTCATCATGGTGATCTCAGGTCGATGGGATATTTATACCCATATTTCATCAGATGATACTCTTAACAGTAGAGTGCTCTAGAATTATCATGTTCAGTGCAGATCATATCCCACCTGTATGCCATACCAGTGTTAACATACTTCTTGGTTAAAAGGATAACTAACTCATATGGCATACAATGACCTATACTTGATACAATTATCATCCTTATTAATAATGTATTGTTTGATTATGTTGGGGATAAATTCCACTCCCATCGAAGTCCAGCCTGATGCTTAGCCTAATGCAATCAGTAATCACGAAAGAGCTTCAATCCAGAATTCTTCCTCCAGCGGTCGAACCCCAACCGATCTCCTCCAACGATCGAACTCATTCAATAGCCAAACTCATTTAGCAGCTGAACTCCTCCAGCAGTTGAGCTCGATCCAGTTTTCTTCTTCAGTCAAATTTCTACAGGAGCCAAACTTCTTCTGGATTTCTTCTTCAGTCGAATTCCTTCAGGAGCCGAACTCCTTCCAGGCTTCTCCTTCAGTCGAATTCCTCCAGGAGTCGAACTTCTTTCCAATTTCTCCTTCAGTCCAGTGCCTCCAGGAGTCGAACTTCTTTTGAACTTCTCCTTCAGTCGAACTCCTCCAAGAGCCAAACTCCTTTCGGACTTCTTCTTCAGTCGGATTTCTATAAGAGCCAAACTCCTTTCGGACTTCTTCTTTAGTCGAATTTCTATAGGAGCCGAACTTCTTCTAAATTTTTCCTTCAGTCGGACTCCTCCAGGATCCAAACTCTTTCTGAACTTCTCTTTCAGTTAGATTTCTATAGGAGCCGAACTCCTTCCAGACTTCTCCTTTAGTCAGATTTCTATAGGAGCCAAACTCCTTTCGAACCTCTCCTTCAGTCTGATTGCTTCAAGAGCCAAGATCCTCCCAGATTTCTTCTTCATTCGGATTCCTCCAGGAGCCAAACTCCTTCCAAATTTCTTCTTCAGTCCAATGCCTCCGGGAGCCAAACTCCTTCTAGACTTCTTCTTCAGTCAAATTTCTTCAGGAGCTGAACTCTTTACAGATTTCTCCTTCAGTCGAATTTCTTCAAGAGCCAAACTTCTTTCAGACCTCTCCTTCAATCAAATTTTTTTAGGAGCCAAACTTCTTTCGAACTTCTCCTTCAATCAGATTCCTCCAGTGGATTACTTCCAAATTTTAGCTAGCATTCCTCCTGGATGATCCCTTCTAGCTGTATTCTCTTTAGAAGTTTGAACTCCTCTAGAATTGATGTATGTCAAAGCTCTTCACCGACCAACGCCTGCTTCCTCTAAACTTCGACTATTAAATCTCAATGAATGGCCACATCATGGCAACGAACACCACTCTCCATAACAAACTCCACGTGGCTCCAAGTGGCCCACATCGGATGGTTACGATCATCACTATCCATCTATTATAGGCTCCGTCTATAAAAGAAATCCTCCAGATACATTTTCTTCAAGCTCTCTTCTTCTTTCTAAAATTCTCTTGAATTCTTGTCTGAGCACTCCATTTCTATTGGCTAGAAGAGCTGACTTGATCGTCGGAGGATCCTACCGAAGCCACCACCATCGACTCCGAGTGAAACTTTATTTTGTAGGTCACCGATGGCAACCTCATCTTTCTCGACTCCAGTTCAATCCAACGTCAACCAAATTCTGCACCAACAGAATTGACGCTAGAAGAAGAGACTTTTATTCCTAAGGTATCCTTATCCTTAAAGGAGTGCTCAGCCGACCCTTTGGATCTTCTTCTCCAAGAACCATTTCCATCCTCTTCCTCAATCCCAAGAAATGCCTCCAAAGAAGATGACTACCCGAAGATCCACCACTTCTGCTGCTAGATCTGGGCCAGATCCATCTGTCCCTGCTCCATCGCCAACACTTCAACCTCCTCCTCCACCAGCGGCCATGGTAGATCTAAAGCAGTTCAACCTACTAATGCGGCAGATTCAGAACCTCATCAAGTTGGTGCAGGCTATACATCAGCAAGCCCCAACACTAATTCGATCATAGCAGGCTTCTCTGAATCCTCATGGTTCGATCTCGAGATGGTCGACTTGGGCAACCCGACCTCTAATCTCTAAAAAGGGGAAGCAAAGGATGGAGGACCCTTGCTCGAACCATGACTCGACCCAAGGAAAGGCTTCACACCCACTCAACCAGAAAACTCTGAAGATCAATGACCGTGAAGATCTTCTTGATCAAAGGCTCCAGAAAATGAGCTGATAAATCAAAAAACTCTATCACACTTCCTCCACCCACGGTAATGATATTTGCACTGACCCTCCATTTTTTCCTAAAGATTATGTTGGAACCAATCCCTCTAAACTTCAAGCTCCCTTAGTTTGGGAGTTACGATGGGACCACCAATCTAGTCGACCATCTGGAGGCCTTTTAGATGATGATGCTACTCCACGACGTGCCAGATGCCATTTTATATCGGGCTTTCCCATCCACCCTCAAGAGAACCATCAAAAATTGGTACTCAACCCTTAAGTCGAGTACCATCTTTTTCTTTGATCAGATGAGCCATCAGTTTATGGCTCATTTCATTAGCAGCTGACATTCCCATTGAGGTTTGGACTTCCTGATAAACATCAAGCAGAAGGAGGAAAAATTCATTTGGGCTTATGTCACCTAGTTTAATGCTACTGCATTGGAGGTCCGAAACCTGAACTAGTCGATTGCAATGGCCGTACTCAAGGGCGGCCTTCAAAAAAATGATTTATTATTCTCTCTAAAAAAGTATCCTAGAAACTTTGCCGATATGTTGGCTCGGGCTGAAGGTTATGCCCAAACTGAAGAGGCCTTCAAGGCCAAGGATAATGAAGCCATTGGAGAGCGGCGAATCGATAAGCCAGACGGACCCGTTGAGGAAGGAAAGCCGAGTGAAGCTTGGCCTCGCTTTCGAACTTTCTTTGAGTGCAAGCGAGCTTGGACTCCTCCTTGGGCTCGGAGGTAGGGAAGCCCCGATAGAAGGGTGCGGCAAGGTTCTCCCCTCCAAAAATTTTACAACTACGTCCTTCTCAATGCTCTAAAAACTCAAGTGATGATGGAAATCAGGAAGCAACTACTGAGATCGGGAAGGATGCATACTCACCCTGGCAAGCACAATCCTAATAAGTTCTGCCTTTATTATTGTGACCACGGTCATGATACTGAAGAGTGTATTCAGCTCCAAGATGAGATCGAGGAGCTCATTAGATGAGGTAGACTTGATCGATTCCTACAATGTCGGCCTGAAGGATAGGAAGATCAGCCAAGGATACTACTACAGCCTGAACCACCGAGGAAGGAACAACAAGAAGATCGGCCGCCTCTCGACATCATCAACACTATCTCTGAAGGACTTCGACATGAAGAGGCTAGCAGATCTAAGGGACCAGTGAAGAGGCAACGAACTGAAGAGCCCATTACTTTCATTGATGAGGATGCTCGAGGAGTCCAGTTTTTGCATAATGATGCGGTTGTAATCTCTTTAAACATTATCGACTATGATGTACGCTGCATTTTGATAGATAATAGAAGCTTGGCTGACATATTGTTTTATGATGCTTTCTCAAAAATATCCTTACTTAATAACCACTTGGGACCTATGAACTCTCCGTTGGTAGGCTTCACTGGCGATGCCATGCCAGTTGAGGGCATAATAACTTTGACTGTGACTGTAGGGCAACGCCCGAAGCTAGTTAAGGCATAGATCGATTTTCTAGTCGTAAAGGTTCCATCTGCATATAATGCTATTCTCGACCGACCTGGGTTGAACGCACTCTGAGCAGTGGTGTCGACTTATTATCTAAAGATGAAGTTTCCAATGAACTACGAAATTTGGTATATCAGGGGAGACTAGGCATTGATGAGATGCTGTTATTTCATTGCTCAATAGAAAAACATCCAGCCCGACCTTTGTCCTATTGAGGGGCTCGATACCTGTGACGACCTCACCGAGGAGCGGGGTGAACCTATGGAGGACCTTATATTTATGACCTTAAATGATGGAAACACAAAGCACACTATACAAATTGGCTCCAACTTGAGGGACGAGGTTCGGGAGCAACTCATCACCTTCCTCAAGAAGAATGTGGACGTCTTCGCCTGACCCCAGTGGATATGCTAGGAATTGATGCCGAGGTCATGGAACATCGACTGACCATTGATCCTAAGTATCAATTGGTAAAAGAGAAGATGCACAACCACACTCTAGAGAGGCAGAAAGTAATCACAAAAGAAGTAGGCAAGCTCCTCAAAGCTGGATTCATTCAAAAAGTTAACTATCTGACCTAGGTCTCAAACGTGGTCCTCGTCAAAAAGGCAAACAACAAGTGAAGGATGTGTATAGACTTCAAAAAGTTGAACAAAACCTGCCCAAGGGATAGCTATCCTATTCCCAGGATTGATCAACTGGTAGATGCAACCTTGGGCCACGAGCTCCTCACCTTCATGGATGCCTTCTCCGACTATAACCAGATATGGATGGCATCAGAGGATGAGGGAAAAACTACTTTTGTTACTGACCATGGTCTTTACTATTATAGGGTTATGCCTTTTGGGCTCAAGAATGTAGGGGCAACGTACCAGTGTCGATCAATAAGATTTTCAAAGAGCAAATCAACTGTAATATGGAGGTGTATGTGGATGACATGCTCATCAAAAGCCGAGATTCTATAAACCACCTCGCCGACCTCGAAGAGACCTTTAGTACACTCAGAAAGTACAAGATGAAGCTGAATCCAATCAAGTGCACCTTTGGTGTGACCTCAGAGAAGTTTCTAGGATATATGGTGTCAAGGCACGAGATTGAAGCAAATTTAGAGAAAATCTGAGCTATTCAGGAGATGACTGCTCCAAGAATAATCAAAAAAGTTCAGCATCTGACTGAAAAAGTGGCATCCCTAAATCACTTTGTCTTGAGATCGGCCAAGCGATGCATGCCCTTCTTCTAAGTTCTCAAGCAACCAAAGAACTTCTGCTGGATGACAGAGTGCCAACGGATGTTTGAGGAGCTCAAAACCTACCTCGGCTCACTCCCACTGCTGGTAAAGCCCGAACCTAGAGAAGAGTTATTCTTGTACCTAGCAGTCTTTCCGACAGCCTTGGTAGCAGTCCTAGTCAAGGAGGAAGTGAAGATGCAGCGATCGATCGACTACATAAGTCGGATCCCGAGGAATGTAGAGATCAGGTATTCTAAGCTAGAAAAATTGGCCTATTCTCTTCTAATCGCTGCCAGGAGACTCCAACCTTACTTTCAGGGGTACATCATAACGATCCTCATAGATCAACCAATAAAAATAGTTCTTCATCGAACCGATGCTTCTGAAAGAATCACAAAATGGATGATTGAGCTCACGAAGTTCGACATTAATTATCGACCTCGACCAACGATCAAAACCCAGATATTGATAGATTTTGTAGTAGAATGTACCATTCCAGATGATACTATGTTTGAACATAATGAGATCGACGCTCTATTGTCACAATCAAGCCTCTCCGAAGAGAGTGCCGACCTTTCCAAAGATTTTTGGCCCTGTATGTGGATGATTCATCCAACTCCATAGGAGCAGGTGCGGGGTTAGTCTTAGTCAGCCCTGAGGGAGTCATCACCGAATATGCACTATACTTTGAATTTCTTATAGCTAATAATGGGGCCGAATATGAAGCACTGATCGTCGGGTTAAAAATAGCAAGAGAGTTAAAAGTAGATCAACTTCAAGTCTACAGTGATTCTCAACTAGTGGCAACTATGAAGCATAGGAGAAAAGTATGATGAAATACCTTGAGAAAGTAAAGGATTTGACTCTGGCCTTAATAGTTTTGGCATTCGACAGATTCTAAGGATAGAAAGTACAAGAGCCGACCTCCTCTTTAAGTTGGCCACTTCAACCCCAATCGAACTGCCTAAAGAAGTATTTCTCGAAACTCTAAAATACCCAAGCTCGAAGGAATCATAGTTCGTTATGCAGATGGAGCTCAAGCCAAGCTAGATTAACCCATTAGTTGCCTATCTCAAAGAGGGAGTTCTTCCTCATGATCCGAAAGAAGCTCAAAAACTCAGGAATTAAGCCTTTCAATATGTTTTGTATGAGGGCAAGTTGTATAAGAGGTCGTATTCGCTGTCACTGCTGAGATGTCTCGGACCTTCAGAGGCCGACTTTGCATTATGGAAAGTACATAAGAGAATTTATGGAAGTCATGTAGGAGCTAGGTTTCTATCACAAAAATTACTTTGGCAAGGATACAATTGGCCAACCTTATACTATGATTCTATGGAGTATGTCAAGAAATGTGACCACTGTCAGAAGAATGCAAACCTACAAAGATAGTCGATCTCCAAGCTTACTCCACTAAGCGCACCTTGGCAGTTTGTGCAGTGAAGAAAGGATATACTTGGCCCTTTTTCGATGGCATTCAGACAACAGAGGTTCCTCCTGATCGCAATTGACTACTTCACCAAATGGGTCGAAGCCGAACCACTAGCAAAAATTATCAAGGCCAAGGTACAGGACTTCATATAGAAGTCAATCATCTGTTAGTTCGGTTTGCTCCAAATTCTCATAATAGATAATGGGCAATAGTTCAATGGGATGAGGTTCGTCGAGTTCTACAAAGATCTAAACATCTTCCATCACTTCACATCGGTAGCTCACCCATAGGTAAATGAGAAAGCTGAAGTGACCAACCAAACCCTATTGTAGGATACCAAGATAAGATTCGATAGAGTAAAGGGGGCCTGGATAGATGAACTCTACCACATCCTCTAGGCGTACCGAACTACTCCAAGGCTACCGACTGAAGAAATACCATTCGCCTTGGCTTTCAAAATGGAGGCAGTCATCCCAATCAAGCTTAAGCTCCCATCAGCATGGGTCGTGGCCTTCAATGAGCAGCATAACTCATAGGATCTCAGAGTCAACCTCGACCTACTTGAAGAAAAAAGAGAGGATGCTCAGGTTCAAGATGGTGACCCTACAGGCAGAAGGGTGGCCGATACTATAACTCCAAGTTAGAAGGTTAATGATTCAGTGTGGGGGACTTGTGCTTCGATGAGCTACCATACTCTCAGCTCAAAGGTTAGAAGAAAGCATTGACCAAATTGGAAAGGTCCGTATGAGTAAGGAATCATCCGGCTTGGAATTATCATCTGAAGGAGCCGGAGGACGTGCTTTATTATCTTAGAATTCAGAAAATTAGGATGTACTATCATACGACTTTCTCATCAATAAAGCTCCTTCATTTCAATGTATTATTCTGTGCAAAAACTATAGATAGGAAAGAAGCAATACATAACAGCTCATTGGAATAAGAGGAGAAACTCATCAATGCAAGCAAAGTCGAAGGTCTCATTCATTTATAGATAGATGCGGGAAAGAGGCCCATAACATGGCCTTATGTTCCACAGCTGTTGAAAAGAAGGAGAACTCATTCTAACGCGAGCAAATTGAAGGCTATTCATTTTAGATGAGATGGGGTAGAGGCCCTACAATGGCCCTTATGTACCCGACAAGCCATAAGAAATAGGAGGAGGACCTCAATCCTAAACGCAAGAAAGTTGAAGGCCTCGTTCATTTAGACAAGATGGGGTGAGGGCTTGACAATGGCCTTATTGCCCCCAACACCCATTAAAATAGGTAGGAGAATCTTATCCTAATAGCGAAAAGTCGAAAGGCCTCATTCATTTTAGATGAAATGGTGAGAGGCCCTGACAACGACCCTTATGCCCATAGCCATTAGGAATAGGAGAGAACTCATCCTAACGTGAAGCAAAGCTTAAGTTGGGGGGTGTGATAAGCATCATAAATTCACCAATAAAAGTATTAATTTATTAATTAATTTATATTAATTTTTAAAAATTATTAATCAATTTATATATAATTTTTGAAAAATTCATATTTTTATTAATTAAAAAATTAATTAAAAAATAATAAAAAATAATAAAAATTAAAAAATAAAATTTTATTATCAATAGAAAGAGCTCATTTTTTTGATCACAAAATGAAATAAATTTCAAGTAAAATGGAGCTAAAATGGAAAAGATATGAATTTTTAAAAATATAAAATAAATAAAAATTAAATAAAAAAGAAAATGGCTCAGCCGGCTCCGCAAGCCGAGCCACCAAGCCAAGCCGAGCCACCAAGCCAAGCCAAGCCATCAAAGTCGACTCAGCCATTGAAGCCATCAGCCGGTCCACGATCCAGGCGTGGACCGCCAGCTCAGCAAAATCCGGCGAATCAGAGCTTGCCACGTGGTGGACCTAGACCCCTAAAGGGTCTACAGAAATTTATCGCGGCTCACAAGGGTAATTTAGTCTTTTTGCTCGGCAACAGAAGCGCTGATTGGCTGCGGTGTGCGGTGAGGCCGGTCTACGCGGTCCATGGGAACAGTGATTGCGCGATCGGACGGATGTGGTTGTTTGCGGTCAGGATCGGACGGCTGTGGTTGCTTTCGAATTTTATTCAGCTACAGACATCACGCGGATCACCATCGGATGACGGCAGCGCTCGATCCAGGCGATGATCCGACGGTCCAGAAAGCTCCCGACGGCGATCAAACTCTCAGGCGCATGATTTGCGGCCAGATTTCCTCCATCAAGCGCGATCCAACGGCCAGAATTTAATCCGACCCGATCTGAGCTGATCTGCATCCGATTTTGATGATTTTTGGACCGTTGGATTTCCTATTGAATGGCTGGATTTTATCAGATTTATCAGAGATGTATCAGAGCTATTTTGATTCAAATTTTATTCAAATTCTTTTGTATTTTGATGATTGCAAAGGTTCATTAGTCCCACATTGCCTTTAGAAAAAAATATCCAGCCCTCCTAGCACTATAAAAAGGACCCTAGGCCTCCAGAAATCAACATCTCCGATCAAGGTGAAGCTTTGGTACAGGGCGAAGCCAGGCTATGGGTTAAAGGCTGCTTCGAAGCAATGGGTGCCGAGAAGAAGAGCCGAGCTTCTACACCATCTTTCTGCCAATGCCGATCCAAGATCAAAGATCAGGCTATTTTATTTTCTTTTTTTTTTTTTAAATTTTATGTATTTAAATTCTAAAATTTTAATTAATAAAAATTTTATTTTTGTACTTTAATTTCTTGCTTTTTATTTTTATTGCAATTTAATTTCTGCACTTTAAATTATTGCTTTGCAAGTAGATACTAAGATCTAACTAGTAGATCTTAGTACCAAGTTTAAATTCCTGCACCTTTTAATTTTCGCTTTTAATTTTCTGACTTTACTTTTGATTCTAAAACTCTTCTTTTTTTCTTTTTCTTTTAAAAATCAAAGATTTTAAATCTAAAATACTACCTTCCCTGTGGATTCGACCCGACTCACTCCTATCTACGCAATTTTAATGATTTTAAGAAGTCGGATTAAACTGATAAACACGATGTCTTAATGACAACATCGCATTCCTATCAGACGGGATGAGAGGAAAGGCCTCGACAACGGCCCCATTGTGCTCGACAACAATAGGAGATAAGATCTCCTTCAATCTCGACTGGAGATAAGATCTTTCCCGAGCTTCAACGTCCACATCAATATGAGATAAGATCTCATTCAACCTCGACTGGAGACAAGATCTCCCCCGAGCTTCGACTTCAATGTCAACCTCGGTTGGAGATAAGATCTCTCTTGAGCTTCTACATTAACAAGAGATAAGATCTCCTTCAACTTCAACTTCAATCTCGGCTGGAGACATCTCCAAGCTTCAACATCTATGTCAACAGAAGATAAGATTTCCTTCAATCTCGATTGAAGACAAGATCTCCCCTAAGCTTTGACTTCAACTTCAACCTTGACTGGAGATAAGATCTCTCCCAAGCTTCTACATCAACAGAAAATAAGATCTCCTTCGAGTTTCTACATCAATAGGAGATAAGATCTCCTTCAACTTCAACCTCGGTTGGAGACAAGATCTCCCCTGAGCTTCAACTTCAACCTCGGCTGGAGACAAGATCTCCTTCGAGCTTCAATATCAACCTCGGCTGGAGATAAGATCTCTCCTGAGCTTCAACCTAAACTAGTGCAGAGCCTGAAAGTGGACTTTGGCAGTCATCTTTTTTGTACTTCAAATTTCGAACTCGGGAGTAGGGAGACTATTGTTGGAGATAAATTCCACTCCAATCGAAGTCCAGTCTGATGCTTAGCCTAATGCAATTGGTAATCATAGAATAGTTTCAATCTGAAATTCTTTCTCTAGCAGCTGAACCCCAGTCAATCTCCTTCAACAACTAAACTCATTCAGTAGCCAAACTCCTTCAGTGGTTGAACTCCTCCAGTGGTCGAGCTCTATCCAGATTTCTCCTTCAGTCGAATTTCTATAGGAGCCAAACTCCTTCCGAATTTTTCTTTCAGTCAGATTTCTTCAAGAGTCGAACTCCTTTCGAACTTTTCCTTCAATTGGATTTCTCTAGGAGCCGAACTCTTTCCCGATTTCTCCTTCAGTCCAGTGCCTCCTGGAGCCGAACTTCTTTCGAACTTCTCCTTCAGTCGAACTCCTCCAAGAGCCGAACTCCTTCCGAACTTCTCCTTCAGTCGAATTTCTACATGTGCCAAACTCCTTCTGGACTTCTCCTTCAGTCAGATTTCTACAAGAGCCAAACTCCTTCCAAATTTCTTCTTCAGTCGGACTCCTTTAGGAGCCGAACACCATCCAAACTTCTTCTTTAGTTGGATTTCTATAGGAGCCAAATTTCTTTCGGACTTCTCCTTCAATCGGATTTTTATAGGTATTGAACTTCTTTCGGACCTCTCCTTCAGTTTGATTCCTTCAGGAGCCGAACTCCTCCTAGATTTCTTCTTCATTCAGATTCCTCCAAGAGCCAAACTCCTTTTGAATTTTTTCTTTAGTCCAGTGCCTCCAGGAGCCGAACTCCTTCCAAACTTTTCCTTCAGTCAAGTTCCTCCAGGAGCCAAACTTCTTCCAGACCTCTCCTTCAATCGGATTCTTTCGGAGCCAAACTCCTTCTGGACCTCTCCTTCAATCAGATTCCTCCAGCAAATTACTTTTAGATTTTAGCTAGCATTCTTCTCCGATGATCTCCTCTAGCTGTATTCTCTTTAGGAGTCCGAACTTACGAAGGCTTCTAGATAGAGTCAAGTACTTACGAAGTCGATGTATGATCAAGATGGAATTGACCACTCCAAGAGTTGGAGAAGAATGTATCACTGTATTTCAATATAGCAAAATCTTGGTCAGGATAATCCATCAGATGATTTTGATATTTTGAAATACAATATAGACAATCTAATCAGAGTTGATAGTTAAACTCTGAGGTGTCCTATGAGTATTTTGATCAAGGGGATGAATTATATGGAAACTATATCTGCATGGCTTCTAAGGATGGTGTTCTACACATTCGACCTATCCGACCGTCGGATATCATTGCTGGATGATCACTTTGATTGGTATAGAAATTTATTCTTATGCTATTGACTTAGATTTAGATCTATGATGTCACACACATTAGAGCTCATAATTTGATTGGATGGTTGATCAACAATTGAGAATCATTCTAGCGTTAAACGATCAATACGATTGATGTTTAACCTAGTGCAAGTGTTGCAAGAGGATTGATTAGCAATTTGATTGCTAATTGACTTAATTTGATTAAGCCAAAGGATTGATATTAAGTATAATTAAAAATAATTTAATTAGATTTAGTTTGAATTTGATTGGATCAAGTTCAATTGACTTATTGGATAAGTCAAGTGCAAGGAAGAACTAGTCCTAGTCTAACTAGGACATAGGTCAATCTAATTTTCTAATTTGATTAGAAAATTAAATCAAAATTTAATTTAATTTAATATAAGTTAATTGAACCATTAATTGGGTTAGAACCTAATTTAATTTGGTTGAGTTGGTTTTGGTTTAATTTGGTATAAGAAACCACTTTGACCAAGTCATAGATAGAATCCTAGTAAGACTAGGATTCTTCCTTGCACCACCTTAGTCCCAATGCCCCCCATGCCTATTTTTTAAGAATTTTTTATGAAAAATCCTTTTCTTTCTGATATTCATGTATGCCCCCTCTCTCCCTCTCTTTCTCATATGGTAATTGGATAGAAGACCAAGTCAAAGAAGGAGTTTGTTTTGATATTGGATTCTATGAGAAAGAATCCTAACAAACACAAACTCTTTCCAAAAGGTGCTGCCCCCTCTCCTAATTAATTTCTCTCTTATTTCATGTGAAAAATCTCTTTTCTTGTGTGCCTTTCCTTGCTGGTAAATGCCAAAAATTATGGAGGGGGCATCCAAGAGTTGGGCGCCCCTTGACTTGCCCTATTTGACCTTTCCTTGTCTAGTATTTGACCTAGACAAGGACTCTTCTTTTTCTATATATTTTGATCAAATTTTGGATAAAATTTTTGTGGATTATATACCTTTAAGAGAGATTTGAGGTGTATGAAAATCAGAGAAATAGAACCTCTGGTCATTAAGATTCAATAGATACAAAACTAGGTGTCTAAGTGAGAGCAAAGAGAAGAAGAAGAGGATCTTCTTCTAGGGTTGCTGTGTTTATCTCTTCCCTTCCTTCTTCCTTTGGTTTTCTGAGAGTGTCTCATATCTAAAACTTCTTCTCCTTCTTCTCCTCTTTGGAAGAGTCCAATCTAGAGGAAAGGAGACATCTAATCAACCGTCAAAGAAAGATCAACGCAGTACTAGCATACTATGCTGATTTCCAGCATCTAGATTTCTAATCGTGATCGTGGGCTCATGTGGATGACTCCTAGAGGCCGGACTATGTACGGCTTGCAACTTCATCCTCAAGCCCAGATCAGTGAGTTATAATGTCTAACTCACTTAGGTAATAGATCTAATTTATTGGTTTTTTCATACATGCATGAGACGTAGTGTAGATCTAGGTTGATGTGATCAATCTTTCTTTCTTATTTATTTTTTATTTTAAATTTAAATATCATATAATAATCATATAATATGATCTTAGATCTAGGGATTATCTAATATTTAGAATTAATTAGATTAATTTTGAGTCTTCCACTACTGATCTAGAAAAAGTTTCAAGATCTTGCACTGAAATCATAGATTTGGTTCCTTCAATTGGTATCAAATCCAGGTTAATTATTATATGATCATTGATGCATGATTGAATTATTTTTTATTAGATCTAATTAATAATCTGATATTTAAATCTAAAATTAAAATCTTAGATCAAACAAACTACTTTAAGGTTGTCCTACTGTAAAGTTTACCCATTACAATGCAAAGATTATCCTAGTTCATATAGATCTAATATTATTCATAAATTTATTAGATATAATCTGATATTATTTATGATTTATTTAAAAGATTTTTAAATCTAAAAATAAAATTTTAGATTGCATGGACTGATTTTATAAGGTTGTGCTGCTATAAGGTTTATCCCTTATAGTGAAAAGGTTGTGCTGTTGTATAGTACGTGCTGATCTAAAACTTTGATCATAAAATATTAGATTAGATCTAAGAGATTTTATGATCTGATTAAAAATATTTTAATCTAATTTTAATCATCATAAATATGTTAGATTTGATCTAAGTTGACTTATGATTGATTGATATTGAAATTGTTTCAATTACATGAACTTGTTTAGATTAGCTAGATCTAAAGTAGTTTTATGCTCTTCTTACTTGCATATTGATTATGAATCAAACATGCAACATGGTTAGTAAAATCATATTATAAAAATATTTTATAAATATAAAAATTATTTTTGAAAAGCCTAACCCCAATCCTCAGTCCAAAACTTAATTAAGAATTAAGAAGTTGCTTGATTAGGATCTAGGATTATAAATTAAAGATCCTAAGATACGAATCATAATACATTGGGTTAAATGGGTTATTGGTGATTAGGTTCATTAATTAGGTTAGACCTAGGGTTAGATTAAAAGATGGACTTAATTAGAGAATTGACTAAATCTAACCAATTGTTGTCTTAGATTAGATCAAGGATTCTCTAGATCAATTACAATAGTTGTAGTTGGTCAAGTCCATATCTTTAACGAGACCTAATATGGATTTGATTCTTAGCTATGTGGTATAGCATAAATTATTAGGTTGATCTAATTAAAACTAATTAAACCAATTGGTGTCTAAGGTAAATCAGATTGATGGTCTTTAATTGACAGTCCGCTTACCTGGCCATTTCTGATGGTATCTAAGGCAAGCTTTGGCAGACCCTCCCACTGATCGAACTTACCTGACCTCTTGGTAAAATTATATTTTGATTGGATCACTTGACTATTCGAGCTGACCCATGTCAGCTAGATAAATCAGTTTGACTGATTTAAATGCTCCTAGACCAGCCTATTAATGGTCTCCCTTAAGCTAAATTGGTGAAGTTAGTGGGAGGATCATGACAAGCTGGTTCATCTGACCTTTTCTCATCTTCAAATTAAATCCTCAAAAATTATTAGATCCCTAAAATAAAATAGTTATATGATAACTGGATCATAGCCTCCCATTAAAGTGGATGATAATGGATCCATCAGTTGGATAATCATTGGAGGCCCAAAGGCCTGATGCTTATCGGTTAATGGAATTATCATTCATTATATGACCTCTTGGATACATTTTTCTAAATACTGGTCAGGTGGGCCAACCAAGGTTGGATCTGATCATTCATTGGTTGGATGGACCAAGTATGGTCATGTTAATGGTTGGACCTAATTGGACCCTTTTCTGAGAAGGCCAAAACCAACTGATCAGGGGCTGGGGCAAAATTTAATTACTAGAAGTTGTTTGAAGAAATAATTGGTTATGAACCTATCCTTAGATGCACATGGGTTGGCCAACCAAAGTTGGGCTTGTGTGTAGTCTATGTGGATTCTAGTATCCACTAAGAAATTAAGGTAATTCCTCAAATTGGAGGTAGAGGCTATCAATTAAAATAAAATAGTGGAAGAATCTTTTGATTAAAAGTCCAAATCTTTAGGTTTAATGAATCAATTACTAATTAGGTTATGATTTTTTTTTGTGCAGATATGGCCACTTTCTTATCGCTTCGATCATTGTTGGACAATGATAAGTTGGTGGGATCCAACTTCAAGAGCTGGTATTAAAAATTAAAGATTGTCTTGAAGCATGAATGCATCCTACATGTGATAATGGATGATGCACCTGAGGAGCCAGCTACAAATGCACGTGGAAATATTAGAGACATTTATCAAAAGTGGCTCAGTGACCAAATCACGGTCTGCTGCATTATGCTGGTTGCGATGAGCGATGAGTTCAATCGTAGATTTGGGATGGCTCAGCCGAAGAATATGCTTCAATTGTTGGAGGATTTCTTTGGCACACCCAATGACGTGAAGAGGCATAAGACTAGTTGTGCCATCTTCAATGCTTGAATGTGGGATGAAGCCTCTGTCACTAATCATGTACCATACATGATCGAGCTAATAAAGCGCTTGAGCAAGCTCGATTGTTTCTTACAGAAATAACTTGAAAAAGATGCAATACTGAACTCGCTGTCTAAGTCTTATCTCTCATTCCTTATACATTATATAATATCAAAGCATGAAGTTGACTACCATGGGTTACTGGGGTTACTTCAGAACTTTGAGAAGGATCACCAGCTCCATAAGGAGTCGGTAAACTTAGTGGGAGGTTCATCTTCTTGTTCTCAATCCTTTGGAAAAGGAAAGAAGAATAAGAAGAAAAAGGCTAAGAAGGTGCAAATTCAGGCTAGGACATCTATGCAGGGACCAGAAAAATTAAGCACGATAAGAGTCAAGCTGAATGCTTCTTTTGCAAGAAGTGGAAGCATTAGAAGAGGAACTATCCTCAGTACATTGCCTTCTTGGACCCAAATAGGTAGAGAAAGAAACAAGCCATTGTTGGGCAAGATATTTATATGATAACTTCTTGCAATTTTTCTATTTATGATATTACTAACTGGGTATTGGATACCGAAAGCCTTTATCATATTTGCAATTCGTTGCAAGAGTTGTAGGACAATAGAAGATTCAAGCAAGGTGAAAGATTCCTAAACATTGGAGATGAAAAACCAATTCTAGATCTAGCTTTAAAAATTTTGAAACTTGTATTTGAATCTCATACCGTTGTTCTTAGTGATTGTCATTTCTATCCTAGTTTCTTTTTAAATATCATTTTTGTAGGTCTTTTGGCTATGAACAATTATGAAATTTTAATAAAGAAATGAGTTTGTAATGTCATTGTGAATGGTGTTACTGCTTTTTATGGATAATTGAATAATAGTGTATATATGTTATCACAACCTATTAATGTAGTCTATTCAACTAGCAAACATCCTAGATTAGATAATATAATAGATATCTACTTATGGCACTATAGGCTAGGTCATATAAATAAGAACAGGATAAGTAGGTTGGCTTAAAAGGATATCCTCGAACTTAGAGATTGTGAATCACTTCCAACCTATGAATTTTGTCTTCTTGGTAAAATGACCAAGTCATCTTTTAGTGAAAAAGATGAGAGAGCCACTAAGCTCTTAGGTCTAGTACATACTGATGTATGTAGACCAATGAGCACAAATGTCAAAGGTGGATATGTCTACTTCATCACTTTCACAGATGATCTATCTAGATATGGATATGTCTATTTGATGAAACATAAGTCAGATTTTTTTGAAATGTTCAAATAATTCTGAAGTGAAGTAGAAAAATAAACTGAAAAGAGTATTAAAACTCTTTAATTTGATCGAAGAGAAGAATACCTTTTCGGTGAGTTTCTCATATCTAGGAGAGAATGAGATTCTCTTCCAATGGACTCCTCTAGGAATACCACAGCATATAATGGTGTATCTGAAAGGAGAAATCGAACTCTATTAGACATGGTTTGATCCATAATGGGTTTTGCCAGCTTGTCGATATCCCTCTAGAGATATGCACTCGAATCAACTTGCTATCTTTTAAATAGGGTTTCAAGTAAATCTATGGTTAAAACTCCATATGAGATATGGACAGGATGTAAGCCAGCACTTTCACACCTCAGGGTCTGGGGGTGCCCGACTTATGTCAAACGGTTAATTATAGATAAACTTGGACCTAAGTCTGACAAGTGCACATTTATAGGATACCCAAAAGAGATCAAAGGATACTATTTCTACCATGTTGATGAACAAAAGGTGTTCGTCAATCTTAGGGCAATCTTTTTGGAGGAGTTTCTTAGTGAGAAACTATTGTCTCCAAGGTTGAACTTGATGAAGTTTAATAGGTAGAAAGTCCAACATAGAATGCTAAACCTGAGTCAGATTTAATTAGATCGGATCCAAAGTCTAGTGAACCCGCACCATTAAGGCGATCCAGTAGAGTATGGTACCATCCAAATAGATACTATGGGTTCTTGATCCAGGATGGTGATCTCATCGAACTCAATGAGAATGATGAGGACTCGATCACTTACATGGATGCTATGCAGAGATCCAACTCTGAGAAATGGCTAGAAGCTATGAGATCCGAAATGGATTCCATGAAGGTCAATGATATATGGACATTAGTTGATCCACCTGAAGGGGTTAAACCCATTGGATGTAAATGGGTATTCAAAAAAAAAAGGGGCACAGATGGAAAGGTGGAGATCTATAAAGCTCGTTTGGTTGCCAAGGAATATCGTCAACATTATGGTATTGACTATGATGAGACATTCTTCCCAATGGAAATGCTTAAATCTATTCGGATAATGCTTGCAATAGCTATCCACCTAGACTATGAGATCTGACAGTTGGATGTGAAGACAGCTTTCCTAAATGGAGAGTTGACTGAAGAGGTGTATATGATACAACCTGAAAGATTCATATCCATAGATGAGTCCAAGGAGTGCATGCTTTAGAGATCCATTTATGGATTGAAGCAAGCATCTCGAAGTTGGAACATGCATTTTGATAAAGTGATCAAAACGTATGGCTTCATTAAGAATGGAGAAAAACCCTATATTTACAAATGGGCAAACGGTTCAGTAGTGGTATGCCTTGTTTTGTACATGGATGACATTCTCTTAATCGAAAATAACATCCCCGCACTATAGAAAATAAAAATCTGATTGTTATCATAGTTTTCCATGAAGGACTTGGGTGAAGCATCCTACATCCTAGGGATGAAGATCTATAGGGATAGATCTAAAAGAATGCTTGGTATATTCCAGTCCATGTACATAGAAACTGTACTGAAGAGGTTCAACATGAAAAATTTCAAAAAGGACTAACTTTCGATAGATCAAGAAATTTCACTCTCTAAGAAGGATTGTCTGATAACTCCTGAAGAGAGAGAGCGTATGAGTAGAATCCCATATACTTCGATAGTGGGGTCTATCATGTATGCAATGACATGTACGGGACCAGACGTGGCATACTCCCTAGGAGTAGTAAGTAGATATTAGTCTGATCCTAGAAAAAATCAATGGAAAGTGGTTGAAACCATCCTTAAGTATTTAAGAAATATTAAGAACCAATGGTTGGTTTATGGTGAGTCAGATATGAAATTGGTGGGATTTACAGACTCCAGCTTTCAATCTGACCATGATGATAGCAGAAGTATGTTGGGGTATATTTTTACTCTAAATGATGGAGCCATCTGATAGAAAAGTTTTAAGCAACATACAGTGGCAGACTCTATTTACGAAGCAGAGTACATAGCAACATCAGATGCAGCAAAGAAAGATATGTGGCAGAGGAAGTTTATCACCAAGTTTGGAGTAGCACCCTCCATTAATGGTTCAGTCCTGCTCTACTGCGATAGCACTGGTGCCATAGCTCAAGCAAAGAAACTGAAGGCACACCAACGGACAAAGTACATTTTGCATTGCTTCCATCTGGTCCGTAAGATCGTGGATTGTGGTGACGTCGATCTTCAGAAGATCGACGGAAAGGAGAACCTAGCCGACCCCTTCACTAAAGCCCTGGTAATCAAGGACTTCGACAACCATAAGTCAAAGATGGGTATTAGATAGTGTACCAAGTGGCTTTAGGATAAGTGGGAATTGCTGAAAATTGTGTCCCAAAAGCTAATCGTTAGTCTATTAATGGTTGAGCTACTTTGTATATGTAATTGATCATTGATAAATAAAATACTTTGACATATTTTTCATCACAAGTCTTCATCTTCTAATGAACTTCATTTTTGTGATGAAGTCCTTAGGACTATTTACTTTTGATAAAGAGAGAATTTATTGATTTATCCTTAAATCAGTTCACGACCAAATGATAGGCTATTAAATAGGATGATAGTGTCTATCGAGTATAGATCACTGTATGCCATATAGGTTGGTTGTTCTCTTAACCAAGAAGTGTGGAGACACTAGTATGGCATACAGGTAAGATGTATGGGTACATCATCATTGAACGTGACTAACTCTTGAGCATTCTGTTGTCGAGGATGTCTCTGATGGGATATAGGTATAAGTATCTCTTAGACCTGAGATCACCTCAATGACTTGCAAGCAACTCACTGTGCTTTGGTACTGGACTAACTGAATTTCTAATTCAGTAATGGAAGGCTTTTGGGCATAGTCAAGTACTTGCAAAGTTGGTGTGTGATTAAGATGGCATTGACCACTCCAAGAGTTGGAGAAGAATGTATTACTATATTTCAATATAGCAAAACCTTGGTCAGGGTAATCCATCAGATGGATTTGATATTTTGAAATATAATGTGGATAATTTGATCAGAGTTGATAGTTGAACTCTAAGGTATCCTATGAGTATTTTGGTCAAGAAGATGAATTATATGAAAACTATATCCGCATGGGTTCTAAGGATGGTGTTCTACACATTCGACCTATTCGACCGTCGAGTATCATTGCTAGATGGTCACTTCGATTGGTATAAAAAATTATTTTTATACCACTGGCTTAGGTTTGGATCTATGAAGTCACATACATTAGAGCTCATGATTTGATCGGATGGTTGATCAATGATTGAGAATCATTCTAGGGTTAAACGATCAATATGATTGATGTTTAACCTAGTGCAAGTGTTGCAGGAGGATTCATTAGCAATGTAATTACTAATTGACTTAATTTGATTAAGCCAAAGGATTGAGATTAAGTCTAATTAAATATAATTTAATTAGATTTAGTTTAGACTTGATTGGATCAAGTTCAACTGACTTATTGGATAAGTCAAGTGCAAGGAAAAACTAGTCCTAGTCTAACTAGGACTTAGGTCAACCCAATTTTCTAATTTGATTAGAAAATTAAATTAAATTAAATATAATTTAATTTAATTTAATTGAACCATTAATTGGGTTAGAATCTAATTTAATTTTGTTGAGTTGGTTTTGGTTTAATTTGATTTAAGAAACTACTTTGACCAAGTCATAGATAGAATCCTAGTAAGACTAGGATTTTTTCTTGCGCCACCTTAGTCCCAATGCCCCCCATGCCTACCTTTTTGGTATTTTTCATAAAAAATTCTTTTCTTCCTAGTCTTCACGTACGCTCCCTCTCTTCTTCTCTTTCTCATATGGTAATTGGGTAGAAGACTAAGTCAAAGAAGGAGTTTGTTTTGATATTGGATTCTATGAGACAGAATCCTAACAAACCCAAACTCTTCCCAAAAGGTGCCACCCCCTCTCACAATTAATTTTTCTCTTATTCCATTTGAGAAACCATTTTTCTTGTGCACCTTTTCTTGCTGGTACATGCCAAAAATTATGGAGGGGGCATCCAAGAGTTGGGCACCCCTTGACTTGCCCTGTTTGACCTTTTCTTGTCTAGTATTTGACCTAGACAAGAACTCTTCTTTTTCTATATATTTTGAATGAATTTTAGCTTAAAATTTTTGTGGATTATAGATATTTTAGAGGGCTTTAAGGTGTATAAAAATCAAAGAGAGATAATCTCTGGGTGTTGATATTTAATAGACACAAAACTAGGTGTCTAGGTGAGAGCAAAGAGAAGAAGAAGAGGGTCTTCTTCTAGGGTTGCTGTGTTCATCTCTTTCCTTCTTTATTCCTTGGATTTTTTGAATTGTCTCACATCTATAACCTCTTCTCCTCCTTCTCCTCTTTGTAAGAGTTCAATCTAGATGAAAGAAGGCATCTAATCAACCATCGAAGAAAGATCAATGCAGTACTAGCATACTGTACTAATTTTCAGCATCTGGATTTTTGATCATGATCGTGGGCTCATATGGATGACTCCTAGAGGCCGGACGTGTGTATGGCTTGCAACTTTGTCCTCAATCCTAGATTAGCTAGTTAGAATGTCTAACTTACTTAGGTAATAGATCTGATCTATTAGTTTTTTCATACATGCATGAGATGTAGTGTAGACTAGGTTGATATGATCAACCTTTCCTTCTTGTTTATTTTTGATTTTAGATTTAAATGCCATGCAATAATCATATAATATGGTCTTAAATCTAGTGATTATCTGATATTTAAATTAATTAGATTAATTTTGAGTCTTCCGCTATTGATCTTGAAAAAGTTTCAAGATCTAGCTCTAAAATCGTAAATCTGATTCCTTCACTTTCATCATAATAATGGAGTTTGATTTAAGATGATGTACAACCTTATGATGAAATATACCAAATAACTTTTATTAATGAATGATTCATACACAATTACAAGAATGATCTCAATCATCTACAAGCTAGATAATTAGATTTGGAACACATTTCCCAACATCTAGAAAATCTAGTTGAATTACCCGCAACCTTAGGAGATGATGAGTCGTCCTTGGAACACCCTTATACAAGGTGATGCAATGTATTGGGTGACCTGTAAATTGGAGTTAACCAAGAAATAGCTTAGGAGATGGCATAGAGAGGTCATGGAAACATTTTTAGAAGAATGGAGGATTTTGAAAAATTTATTTTTAAGCTTTAATTGAAAGAGGAGAATCAGGAGGATCTGACCAATGATGAAATGGTGTCCTTGTTGTCCTGCCTTACTACTCATGATTAGTTGGCTAGATGACATGAGATCTTCTAAAGGCAAAATCGAGGATCATTTGGATTCAAGATAGTGATAGTAACATAATGTTTTTCCACCGATCCACCATTGCTAGGAGACACATAATAGTATTAAACAATTGAAGGACAACACCGGGGTAGTGATATATGATATCTAGTGTATAAAGAGGGAGTTGCTTTAATTCTTCAAGGCCAGATAGGCGAATGATGTGGGGGGTGAGCCTATTCCCTTCTTCTCACCACCAGATACAACTTTTTTATTAGATGAGAATAAAGCCCTTATAGAAGAAACAAAGGATGTTGGAATCGTGTAAGCCATCAGGTGTTTAGTAGCTAACAAGTCTCTTGGACCATTTGGTTTTCCTTTAGTGTTCTTCATTTAGAGTGAGATTTTACTGGCTATTGATAATTTTTTTCAATTTTTCTATGCCTCATATATTGAAGGATACTTTCATTGCATTGATTTTGAAGTGACTCGATGCCACCGAGTGGAGTCACTTTCACCCCATTAGCCTATGCACTACTCGGTACAAAGTCAGTACCAAGATCTAGGTCAATAAAATGCAGCCCATTCTATCAAACTTGATTAGTCTGGAATAAGATGCTTTTATTAGTGGGTGCAACATATCAAAGAATATATTTTTACTATTTAGGAGTTCATGTATGATTTGTAGAGAGCCCAATGTGGCATGGATTGATGGTAATCAAGATTGGCATAGAGAGGGCCTATGATCGAGTATGTTGGGAGTTTTTGGACTACATCATGAAGTAGTTGGGGTTCCATGAGATAGATACACTGGATGATGGACTATGTATAGTCACCTTTCTTTTCAATCCTAACTACTGGTACACCCCATAAAGTCTTTTTCTTTGATTATGGGTCTTTGTCAAGGTTGTCTATGTTGGAAAGCTAGTAGCACTACTATAAAAAGAGTCTATGGTAGCATTCACTACTGTAGCAGTTTGAAAACTACTGCCATAGAATCTACAATAGCGGTTATTTATAGTTGCTGCTATAAGTTTGAGCTATGGTAGCAATTATATATAACCACTGCTAAAGGAGACATATAGCACTAGTTATAAATAACCATTGTGTTGCCTAGATATACAATCCAAAAGGAGAGTGAATTGGATTTTTAAAATTTTAAAGCTAATTTAGAACCACAAAGATTATATAATATTATGCAAGTTATATGTGGTGGATGATTTAAGTGAGATGAAAAGATAAATAGTAAGAGAGCAAGTATTTAAGAAAATAAAGATGGAGAGAGAGCAAGTACACCATAAATAAACAAGATTTATAGTGGTTCGATGTCAATCTTGCACCTACATCCTCTCTCCAAGCTTCTACTTGAAAATTTAAATCCACTAACCGTATTCAAACTGAAGACACCACTAGAAACCTCCAACCCTAGCTATCCCAAGCTAGCACACTTATTTCTTGGGTACAAGCCAACCCTACACACTCCGATTCAAGATTTGAAGAGACCTTCCCAAGTTTTGAAACCCCCAAAATTTAAAACAATATGAAAATAAAGTATAAGAGTTAATAACAATGAAATACAAGTTTAGCTCTTTTAATAAGCAAATAAAACTTTAAGAATACTTTACACAACAAAGGAAGAAGCTATTCTGATTTTCCTCAAGGTTGTTGGAGACTTGAATGAGCTCTTGAGGGATTGGTGAACTTGAAATGAAAGCTTCTTTCATTGAAGAGGGCTTTTTGCTTAGGACTGAAATGAATGCTTGAATCTCTTTTTTTGTTCCTTCCTTTTGAAAGCCTTTATATCCTCTATGATAGTTGGAGAGAAAATAGATCCAATTTATACATTGAAATCATTGCAAAAAGGAAAGAAAAAAGATTGTTTTTAAGGTTAGAGCACCTAGGATCTAGCGACCCTTGACAGTTTTTTGGATCCATGAAGGAAAATCCTGATTTTTCGGTCCAGGTTCGTTCAGATCTGATCAGATCAAGAGATATATTTCAAAAATTTTTCTTTGATCTAATCAGATCTTGATATTTTCAGATCTGATTCTTATTATTTTAATAAATAAAATAAAATAAGATAAATTAAATCAAATTTAATTTACCTGATTTGGGTAATCCTATTACCCTGTTGATGATCCTGATTGCAGCGGAAGGTTCTGGATCTAGCCACGCAAGCGCCTGGCCTCTACCGGTATCCACTCGGGTTGGATCTGGAGATCCTCTTCTTCTCTATCACACCTCCAAAAATTAGATCTGGATCTGATCTGGAGGATCTTCAAAACTCTTTTGAAGATCAGCAGTCGTCCTTTGCAGCAGCGCAGCCTTCTTAGCTTTTGATCGCCTTTCTTTGATCTGAATCGCACCAACCAAGTCCAAAACTCCTTTTGGACGTGGAGAGGAGAGGGAGAAGGTGAGTTTGGCATGGAGGAAGGAAGGGAGAGGCAGCCTTGGGGCGTGGGAATTCTCAATTCTCATTCAGAATTGAGTTGGGCGCAGGGTCTTATTTATAGACTAAGCTGTGATCCAACTCCTCTTCTTCCCAACCAATCACAACCCTTTGTGAAATCAGATCTAAATCTGATTGGTGGGAATAGAGTCCCCTGGATTCCTCCTTAGAGGGCGCCTAAGACCAGTCAAAGTTGGTTCTTAGGAGAACTCTAATTGGAATCCAAAAAGGAGATGGAGTCCTTGTCCAACAAGGACTCCTAGGCGCCTCCAACTTGGGCACACGCCAAGGGTGGCGTGCGCCCTCTCCTTGCCAGGTTCTGGCAGGGGGACAAGCCCCCACCAAGCTCTCCAATAGGTGCATGACATGTGGTCAAAAGTCAAAGTGTCAATGGTCAACATTTGACCAGTCAAAGGTAGACTTTTGACCAAAGTCAAAGAACAAGAAATGGCAGGTGACCAAAAATGGCAGGTAATGTCTTACAAAATAAGACAACCTTTTCTGACTTGGACAACCTCCAGTCAGACCATATGAAGGCCTCTGATTGAGCACAAACTCCTTTGGCTCAGTCAGGACAACTTATTTATGATAGTAAAAGAAGAACGTTAGGTTCAATCGAGTGCTAGCACGATTTTCTTGAACCTAATTGAATCTCATTCAGATCAATTGAACTAGATCAGTTCAATTGATGATCACCAGATTCAAACCCTTGTTTGTGTGACCCAGTTAGGTTCAGTTCTGTATGTATGGTAATGGGATATGTCATGATCTCTATCATCGACATCATCGAAACTCCTTTCGATGGATCAGAACTCTTCTGATTCGAACAGCTAGAATGATCGATCATCTAAATCATTCTAATTGCTCCCAAAATCCACCAGTGACACCTAGCAGTATATGGTGGCAACCCATCAGAGCTGAATGCGAACCTCTTGGTGCAGCTACCTGTGTGATTAAGTTCTTCTATCTTGAGCCCCGATCAGATTAGGGTTAAGGTGAACTCGTCAAACCCTAGTCTCTGTCATATGATGTAATCATTCGATTCGAGTCCAATGTGAAAATCTAAATAGAAACTCTTTCTATTATTTCACTCTGCCATGGCCATGGGACTTCTGGACTTGATTCTCATGATCATCATAGGGCTGCTCCTCTACCACCGAGGTAGATAGATTCCATCTTGATGCAATCCAGTTCCTACAATGAACATGCTATAGCCAACATACACCTCAGGGTTCCATATGGCTAGGAGACCGAGTAATGGTGTAGTCAAACTATAACACCCTCAAGGTGAACTGCCGATGCATCTCAGGTCAAAGAACCAGACACACACTACTGCAGCATCGAGTCAGTCATTGACGAGAAGGTAGACTTCCCTAATGACTACTCGAGGTGGTCACGCTCAGTGCCCTCGTTCTCTAACGAGTACCTGTACTCTCGCTCCGGTGTCTCCACACCGTAGACTCAAGACTCATCTACTAAAGAGAAGCGATTGTACACCAACCTTCCGGATCAATCACCATCCTCGTGATGATCCTATGGTCGGGAGCATTTTATGAGTTAATAATGATTATTCATGTCTTAAATTTTCAACTCTTGAAAATATGAATTATCATTACCATTAACTCAAAGGATGTATCACAGACACTAAATACACATATGTGATAGAAAATAACCCATTTTATTGATTATAGTCAAAATTATAATTTTGCCCCTAGAAGTGTATTACAAGTGTCAGCCAATTCTGGCTTCTAGGGCACATATATCTAACAATCTCCCACTTGTCCTAAAGCCAATTGGCTACAAGTCTAAGTCCCATCTTCTCAAGGTGGGCTTCGATCTTCTGCTGGCCCAACGGCTTTGTAAGTGGGTCTGCCACATTATCTGTGGAGTTGACTCTCTTGACCTCGACGTAACCCTTCTCGAGGTAATCGCGGATGAGGTGGTATCGCCGCTCAATGTGCTTGGATTTCTGGTGAGACCTCGGCTCCTTAGCAAGGGCTATGGCGCCATTGTTGTCGCAGTAATAGAGGAATGGCATCTGATGGCATTACTCCAATTTCTGCAGCAAACTTCTTGTACCAGAATGCTTCCTTCGCAGCCTCTGATGCAGCGATATATTCTGCTTCCATGGTGGAATCTGCTATCACCGTTTGCTTGGAACTCTTCCAGCTGACAGCACCACCATTGCACACAAACAGACTCCCAGATGTCGACTTTCGATCATCTATATCGGACATGAAAAATCCGAGTCTGTGTATCCCTGGACTTGGAGTTCTCCATTACCAAAGACCAACATCATATCCTTAGTTCTTCTCAAGTACTTAAGGATACATTTCACAGAAGTCCAGTGTTCTTCACCTGGATTTGACTGATATCTGCTTGTGACACTCACAGCATGGGCTATATCAGGTCGTGTACATAGCATGGCATACATGAGGCTCCCTATTGCAGAAGCATAAGGGATCTTGCTCATGCGTTCTATTTCCTCAGGTGTGCTGGGGCACATCTTCTTGGAAAGATGAATACCATGTCTGAAGGGTATTAATCCCCTCTTAGAGTTTTCCATACTAAACCTCTTTAGTACTTCCTCTATGTACATCTTCTGTGAAAGTCCTAGCATCCTATTCGGTCTATCCCTATAGACCTTAATTCCTAGAATAAAGGATGCTTCACCTAGGTCTTTCATGGAGAATTCCTTGGACAACCATAATCTTGACTGATGTCAACATGGGAATATCATTCCCAATAAGGAGGATGTCATCCACGTACAATACGAGGAAGACAACAGCGCTCCCACTGACCCTTTTTGAAAACACACATGGTTCCTCTTCATTTTTGATGAAACCAAACTTTTTGATCACATCATTGAAACGAGTGTTCCAGCTCCGAGATGCTTGCTTAAGTCCATATATGGACCTTTGCAGCTTGCAAACCTTGTGATCAGTATCACTGGATGTGAAACCTAGCGGCTGTTCCATATAGATATCTTCCTCAAGATATCCATTTAGGAATGCCGTTTTCACGTCCATTTGCCATATTTCATAATCGAAATAGGCTGCAACAGCAAGCAATGTGTGCGGATGGATTTTAGCATAGCCACTGGGGAAAAAGGTATCCTGATAGTCAATGCCTTCGCGTTGACTATAACCTTTTGCCACTAGTCTAGCCTTGAATGTCTCCACATTCCCATCTGCACCAATCTTTCTCTTGAAGATCCATTTACACCCAATAGGTACTATACCTTCTGGTGGATCTACCAAGGTCCAGACTTGGTTTGAGTGCATCGAGTCAATTTCTGACTTGCATTGCCTCTAGCCATTTCTCGGAGTCGATATCTGATATCGCCTCGTTGTAGGTTTTGGGATCATCACCATGAGCACCATTACCTACGAGGAACATTTTCCTCTACTTCCTCTGAAATAATACCTAAGTATCTTTCAGGGGGATGGGAAAACTCTTTCCGATCTACGAGGTGGAGGAGGTAGTGTTCTTATTGGCTCAACCTGATTTGGTTCCAATTGGTCCTTAGCTCGTTTCTACTTGTGAGACTTTCTCATCAAGCTTAATCTGCTTTCCAATGCCGCTATCTTGAATAAACTATTTTTCAAGAAAGATGGCATGTCGACTCACAATCACATTGTGGTCTTCTGGAATGTAGAAATAGTATCCTAATGACTCTTTAGGATATCCTATGAATCGAGCTCTAAAGGACCTAAACTCTAACTTGTCCGCTTGTTGTCTTTTGACATGAGCCGGACAACCCCAAATTCTGAGATGACTCAGACTTGGTTTCTTACCGTGCCATATCTCATACGGTGTGGTAGGAACGGTTTTAGAGGGAACCCTATTCAGTAGATAAATTGAAGTTAACAATGAAGTGTCCCCAAAGAAAATCAGGGAGGTCTGTGAAGCTCATCATGGATCGAACCATATCCAATAGAGTCCGATTTCTCCATTCTGAAACCCCGTTGAGTTGAGGTGTTCCTGGTGGAGTCCATTGAGAGACTATGCCATTTTTTCTTAAGATAGTCTAGGAATTCCGGCTAAGGTATTCACCTCCTCGATCTGATCGAAGAACCTTAATGGGTTTTTCCAGTTTGTTTTTCTACTTCATGTCTGAATTCTTTGAACTTTTCAAAAAGCTTCAGACTTGTGTCTCATAAGATACACATACCCATACCTAGACAGATCATCGGTAAAGGTAATGAAGTAGACAAAATTGCCTCTAGCCGGCACATCAAATGGGCCGCACACATCAGTATGTACTAGGGCAAGGAGATCTGTGGCCCTCTCCCCATGTCCAACAAAAGGGAGTTTAGTCATTTTGCCTTGAAGACAAGATTCACAAGTTGGATATGACTCAAAAGTCAATGGACTCAATAGCCCATTTTTCTCCAATTTGTTGATCCTATCTTCTGCTATATGACCTAATCTCAGGTGCCATAGATATCTGTCGTTTGGACTATCCCTAGGTCGTTTGGCATTCACGTTTTGCTCGATAGTTAGAATAGGTACATCAATATGTAGCTGATAAAGACCATTAATAAGGAAACCATTTGCAATTTTATTTCTTTCATAAAGAATGTTACAATGGTCCTTAAAGAAGGTGATCACATAAGCCTTCTTGTGCTAAGCATGAAACAGAAATCAAATTCCTGCTAGCTGCAGGCACATAATAACAGTCTTTTCAAAACTAAGTCTAAACCAGATGGTAATCGAAGAGGGTATGTTCCCACGGCTACTGCAGCAACTCTTGCTCCATTACCGATGCGTAGGATCATGTCTCCATCCCTCAGCCTCCTGCTATCCTCAAGACCCTGCATAGAAGTGCACAGATGAGCACTAGAACCAGAGTCAAGCACCCAACTGGATGCAGAAGAAACCGTAAGGTTAGACTCAATAACGAGCATACCTCCAGAAGGACCTTCCTTCTTGTTCTTCAGGGTGGCCAGGTAAGTAGGGCAGTTCCGCTTCCAATGGCCGTCGCTGTTGCAATGGAAACACTTTCCTTTGCCATCGGCCTTTTTCTTCGGTTCTGCCTTCTTCTTCTTTGATCCTTCCACCTTTTGCTTTTTCACAGACTTCTTTTTCTTTCCATAAGACTTTCTTTTGGAAGAAGTCCGTTCCATAGCAAGAACTGAGCCTTTAGAACCTTTCATAGAAAGCTCAGCGGTAACCAGCATATTCATTAACTCGGCCAAGGAATTTTGAAGTTTATGCATGTGGTAATTCATGATGAATTGCCCATATGCATCAGTCAAGGATTGCAGAATAATATCATTCTGCAGGTCCAAGTCCTAACTTCACACCGAGCTTCTCAAGCTCTTCCATGTCCTTGATCATTGTCAGACAGTGATCTTGGACTGACTGCCCATCACGCATCTTAGCCTTAAAAAGTCATTTTCGTGACTTGATATTTGGCTGCGCGACTCTGTTCACCAAACATCTCCTGCAGGTGAGCCAACATTTGGCGAGCAGTCCCGATATCTTCATGTTGGCGCTGGAGCTCATCAGACATCGAGCCCAACATGTAATATCTGGCCTTATTATCTTCGTCAATCCATTTTTCCAGAGACGCTCTCTGTTCAAGTGGATGGACGGAGCTGGTAAGGTGGGAGGGTCCTGGTCCAAAACATGGGTTAACTTCTCGGAACCCAAAATAATTTTGTAGTTCCTGAGCCAATCTTTATAATTGGGTCCAGTCAGTCTATGTGTGTCCAGGATACGTGCCAATGGGTTGGACGCAGACATTTTCCTGTAGAGAGTCAAAGATTCTAGTTAGATACTGTAATTTTGACTTGACCAATTTGTTTAGGGAATTTTATTTTTAAACAAATTAGCTCCCACTATTTTCTCGGATCCCTACACTCCCTCTGTAGAGATGCAAAAATCTCCACGATTAATGATTTCTAGTGGGTGGTGCGGTCTCACCAACTGACTCATCACCTCACCTAACAGTTATTGGTGATGGGTTAGCCAATGAGTGAACAACTCTTGTTCAATGATTCTCTAATCATGGTGCACCCAAACTTGGTCTCTAATTCATGAATCTCACCGTATCCAAAATATTGATCCACTCCTTAGTTAAGTCAGACCCACCATTTGCATAGACTGGGTTCCTAATTGAGTCTCTCACCGTATCCGAAATATTGAGCCCAACTCATCCTCCAGCCCATAGCATCCAATGCCTAATAGACATGGTTGCATCTTCCCGGTGCAACTGAGCCACTGTATCCAGCCGAGAACAATCAACCCCGGGAAGGGCCCGCACATCTACAATGGTGGAAGACCTCAGACTTAATCTTTTCTTAGGGAGAATTGATTCAGGTCTCATTAAACTAGACTTGGCTTAGTCATAACAATTATGACTAACCTAGTGGCATGGGTTAGCTCGGATTATTGACCACCTCAGATCAGAACTGTGTCAACAGATATGGCCAGGTAAGTGAGACCGGTGGAAGGAATATGCCATTAACTCGTACAAGAACGCATTCAGGTCGAGTAGCTTCCAATTAAAAACCAGTCGGTCGTATGTGCCAAACTTACCTTAGACACCAAATTGTTGAGTCAGAACCAATTGGGTTAGCCTACAATCCAGACTCTAACCTCTGAGCCTAATTAGGTCTTGCTTGATCGTGACTCGATCTTGACCCAGACTTAATCCTATTAGGCTGGTCAATTTAAGCATTGTTGATCCCATCTAACCAACTCTTGATTCGGTTTGATCAACCGCTTAGACCTAATTGAGCTACCCAAGCCCGAACCCAGTATTATGAATATGTCTTAGATCTGAAATTCTCAATTTTAGACCTAATTAATATTCCATATAATCTTAATTCTTAATTAAGTAGGGTTCATAAACAAAATATGCACAATAAATCCTAGGGTTTCAGGATCTAGGGTTTTGCAGAAAGTAAGTTTTGGGTTTCTGATTAAGGACGAACACGCAGCACCCCTACACATCATAAGAACACCCCATCGAATGGGAAGAGAGGGCCTTTAAACCCTTCTTCATTCTTATGACCGGACGGCCAAGAGGAACGCCTTAATCAGGAACATGCAATACTACAAAACAGTTTTAGATCTATATCATATATCTCATATACAAATTAGATCTAATCATGGCATATTTTGCATACATCTCATGTATCAAATCATGCATATTTTTCAGATCTAAATTATCTCATAATAATCTAAAAAATTAGATTTAAATTGATCTAATCAAAATAAATTCTAATCTAGACAATTATGTAGAACTATTCTACAACTAGTCTAGACATGCATCAATCATATCTCATATGATATTTAAAATTAAATAATTTTTATTTGCTATTTTTTAGATGTTATTATAACACTTTATAATATCAAAAAATAGTAAATAAAAGATCTAAAATATGATTTAATCAGATTAAATCAAAAACATGCAAGACTATTCTATAGAACTATTCTATTTTAGAACTAGTCATGCATATCTTCTAATCTTAGATCCAAATCATTTAATTTTAATTTTTTCTGATTTCAGATCTGATCACATCTCATGTGACATCTAAAATCATTTATTTTTAATTAAAATAAATTTAAAATCAGATCTAAACAATTTTAGAACCATGGCTCTGATACCAGTTGAAGGAAAAATCCTGATTTTCCCGGTCCAGGTTCGTTCAGATCTGATCAGATCAAGAGATATATTTCAAAAAATTTTCTCTTTGATCTAATCAGATCTAAGATATTTTCAGATCTAATTCTTATTATTTTAATAAATAAAAATAAAATAAGATAAATTAAATCAAATTTAATTTACCTGATTTGGGTAATCCTATTACCCTGTGATGATCCTGATTGCAGCGGAAGGTTCTGGATCTTAGCCACGCAAGCGCCTGGCCTCTACCGGTATCCACTCGGGTTGGATCTGGAGATCCTCTTCTTCTCTATCACACCTCCAAAAATTAGATCTGGATCTGATCTGGAGGATCTTCAAAACTCCTTTTGAAGATCAGCAGTCGTCCTTTGCAGCAGCGCAGCCTTCTTAGCTTTTGATCGCCTTTCTTTGATCTGAATCGCACCAACCAAGGTCCAAAACTCCTTTTGGACGTGGAGAGGAGAGGGAGAAGGTGAGTTTGGCATGGAGGAAGGAGGGAGAGGCAGCCTTGGGGCATGGGGTTTCTCTTCTCATTCAGAATTCTGAGTTGGGCGCAGGGTCTTATTTATAGACTAAGCTGTGATCCAACTCCTCTTCTTCCCAACCAATCACAACCCTTTGTGAAATCAGATCTAAATCTGATTGGTGGGAATAGAGTCCCCTGGATTCCTCCTTAGAGGGTGCCTAAGACCAGTCAAAGTTGGTTCTTAGGGAGAACTCTAATTGGAATCCAAAAAGGAGATGGAGTCCTTGTCCAACAAGGACTCCTAGGCGCCTCCAACTTGGGCACACGCCAGGCCCTTGGCGTGCGCCCTTCTCCTTGCCAGGTTCTGGCAGGGGGACAAGCCCCCACCAAGCTCTCCAATAGGTGCATGACATGTGGTCAAAAGTCAAAAGTGGTCAATTTGACCAGTCAAAGGTAGACTTTTGACCAAAGTCAAAGAACAAGAAATGGCAGGTGACCAAAAATGGCAGGTAATGTCTTACAAAATAAGACAACCTTTTCTGACTTGGACAACCTCCAGTCAGACCATATGAAGGCCTCTGATTGAGCACAAACTCCTTTGGCTCAGTCAGGACAACTTATTTATGATAGTAAAAGAAGAACGTTAGGTTCAATCGAGTGCTAGCACGATTTCCTTGAACCTAATTGAATCTCATTCAGATCAATTGAACTAGATCAGTTCAATTGATGATCACCAGATTCAAACCCTTGTTTGTGTGACCCAGTTAGGTTCAGTTCTGTATGGTAATGGGATATGTCATGATCTCTATCATCGACATCATCGAAACTCCTTTCGATGGATCAGAACTCTTCTGATTCGAACAGCTAGAATGATCGATCATCTAAATCATTCTAATTGCTCCCAAAATCCACCAGTGACACCTAGCAGTATATGGTGGCAACCCATCAGAGCTGAATGCGAACCTCTTGGTGCAGCTACCTGTGTGATTAAGTTCTTCTATCTTGAGCCCCGATCAGATTAGGGTTAAGGTGAACTCGTCAAACCCTAGTCTCTGTCATATGATGTAATCATTCGATTCGAGTCCAATGTGAAAATCTAAATAGAAACTCTTTCTATTATTTCACTCTGCCATGGCCATGGCTTCTGGACTTGATTCTCATGATCATCATAGGGCTGCTCCTCTACCACCGAGGTAGATAGATTCCATCTTGATGCAATCCAGTTCCTACAATGAACATGCTATAGCCAACATACACCTCAGGGTTCCATATGGCTAGGAGACCGAGTAATGGTGTAGTCAAACTATAACACCCTCAAGGTGAACTGCCGATGCATCTCAGGTCAAAGAACCAGACACACTACTGCAGCATCGAGTCAGTCATTGACGAGAAGGTAGACTCCCTAATGACTACTCGAGGTGGTCACGCTCAGTGCCCTCGTTCTCTAACGAGTACCTGTACTCTCGCTCCGGTGTCTCCACACCGTAGACTCAAGACTCATCTACTAAAGAGAAGCGATTCGTACACCAACCTTCCGGATCAATCACCATCCTCGTGATGATCCTATGGTCGGGAGCATTTTATGAGTTAATAATGATTATTCATGTCTTAAATTTTCAACTCTTGAAAATATGAATTATCATTACCATTAACTCAAAGGATGTATCACAGACACTAAATACACATATGTGATAGAAAATAACCCATTTTATTAATTATAGTCAAAATTATAATTTTGCCCCTAGAAGTGTATTACAAGTGTCAGCCAATTCTGGCTTCTAGGGCACATATATCTAACACATTGATATCGGAATCCTTTTCGATTTTTTCTTTTTTCTCATAAAATTAAAAATATGATTATCTAGATCATAAATCTTCTATCTTCTTGATTTTCTAGTTTCAATTTTATAATTTATGGCCCCTCAACATCTTTTTTTCTATTTTTTTTTCAAATTATGCATTCAAAATTTATAAAACTATCTCTAATAGATCAAAAATCTTCTAGACTTATTGTTAAAACTTCTAAAATATATATATATTTTTAATTTTATAAAATTTGTGATTTTGTCCCTCATCATCTTTCTTTAGTAACTTGAAATTCTTATTGAACTTGAAACACAATTGATTTTTCTCTAAGCCAAAATTATTAGTATCCCTTCAAATATTTTGTAATCATTAAAATCAATACTTGGAGCAATAATCTCTTCCTTTTTGATGATGATAAAATATTTGAGTATAAGCAAAATAAGGCATGCATAGAACATTGAAGTAAAATAGTATCATTAAGAATTTTGAGTTTAAAATTAAGGCAACATATAAATATATTCAATTGATATAAATTTTTAAGGCATGAGCTTTATAAAATCAAGACATAATGTCAATGCCTATAGGTAGATGATCATAGTGCATCATTACCATAAAGGATAGAGAAATCATTGTATAAACCTCAGTTTACAAAATGACTTAGTTCTTTTAGAAGAGAGGTTAGGGGCTATAAAAAAAAATGCCAATCATCAAGCATGTAATTTTAACATCATCAATCATCAAGCATGTAATTTTAACATCATCAATTAAAAATTATTGCTTATACCAAACAACATATTTACTCCCCCTTTCTAACATCATCAATTAAAAACTACTCTTTCCTTGTTTTAAATAAAAATTTACTTTCTTTTTTATGATAAAATAAGATGCCAATATTCAAAATACATAAGAGTCATAAGAGTTATATATCAAGTAAATAGTTTTAGTCAAAATACATAAAGATGTGACATGAAGTTTACATTATATATCAGAAGTACAAATAGTTAGCCATATAAAATAAACACCGCATACAATCAAAATTGACCAACATATCAGAGAAAGAAGCAAGCTGTTGCTGGGCAAGGTATTTATATGATAACTCCTTATGGTTTTTCTATTTATGATATTACTAACTGGGTATTGGATACCGATAGCCCTTACCATATTTGTAATTCATTGCAGGGGTTGCAGATCAGTAGAAGATTTGAGTAAGGCGAGAGATTCTTGAACGTTGGAGATGGAAGATCAGTTTCAGTTCTAGCTTTAGAAATTTTAAAACATATATTTGAATCTCATACCATTGTTCTTAGTGATTATCATTTTTGTCCTAGTTTCTTTTTAAATATCATTTCTGTAGGCCTTTTGGCCATTAACAGTTATGAAATTTCAATAAAAAAATGAGTTTGTAATATTATTGTGAATGATGTTATTGCTTTATATGGATAATTGAATAATGGTGTATATATGTTATCGTAACCTATTAATGTAGTCTATTCTACTGGCAAGCATCCTAGATTGGATAGTGTCTCGGATATTTATTTATGGCACTGTAGGCTAGGTCATATAAACAAGAACTGGATAAACAGGTCGACTCAGGAGGAAATTTTCAAAGTTAATGATTGTGAATCACTTCCAACCTGTGAGTCCTATCTTCTTAGTAAAATGATCAAGTTACCTTTCACTGAAAAAGATGAGAGAGCCAATGAGCTCTTAGGTCTGGTACATACTGATGTATGTGGACCAATGAGCACAAGTGCCAGAGGTGGATATGTCTACTTCATCACTTTCATAGATGATCTATCTGATGAAACATAAGTTGGATTCTTTTGAAATGTTCAATTGATTCTGAAGTGAAGTAGAAAAATAAATTGGAAAGAGTATTAAAACTCTTCGATCTGACCGAGGAGGAGAATACCTTTCTAGTGAGTTTCTCATATATCTAGGAGAGAATGGAATTTTCTTCCAATGGACTCCTCCTGGAAGACCACAATATAATGGTGTGTCTGAAAGAAGAAATTAGACTCTGTTAGACATGGTCCGATCCATGATGGGATTTGTCAGCTTGCCGATATTCTTTTGGGGATATACACTCGAATCAACTTGTTATCTATTAAATAGAGCTCCAAGTGAGTCTATAGTTAAAACCCCATATGAGATATGGACAGGGCGTAAGCTAGCACTTTCATACCTTAAGATTTGGGGGTGCCTAGCTTATATCAAATGGTTAGTTACAGACAAACTTGGACCTAGGTATGACAAGTGTACATTCATAAGGTATCCAAAAGAGACCAAAGGATACTATTTCTATCATACTGATGAACAAAAGATGTTCATCAGTCTTCGGGCAATCTTTTTGGAAAAGGAGTTTCTTGATGAAGGAACTATTGCCTCTAAGATTGAACTTCATGAAATTCAACAGATAGAAAGTTCGACATAGAATGTTGAACCTAAGTTGGATTTGATCAGATCAGATTTGAAGCCTAGTGAATCCGCACCATTAAGGCGATCCGATAGAGTATCCCTCCATCCGAATAGATACTATGGATTCTTGATCCAGGATGGTGATCCCATTAAACTCGATGAGAATGATGAGAATCCGATCACTTATATGAATGTGATGCAGAGATTCGACTCTGAGAAATGGCTAGAAGCCATGAGATTCGAAATGGATTTCATGAAGGTCAATGATGTATGAACATTAGTTGACCCACCTAAAGGGGTTAAATCAATTGGGTGTAAATGGGTCTTCAAAAGAAAGAGGGGCATAGATGGAAAGGTAGAGACCTATAAAGCCCATCTAGTTGCCAAGGGGTATTGTCAACATTATGGTATTGACTATGATGAGACCTTCTCTCCTATGATAATGCTCAAGTCCATTCAGATCATGCTTGCCATTACTATCCATCTAGACTATGAGATCTGGTAGATGGATGTGAAGACAGCTTTCCTAAATGGAGAGCTGATCGAAGAGGTGTATATGACGCAACCTGAAGGGTTCACATTCATTGATGAGTCCAAGGTGTGCAAGCTTCAGAGATCCATTTATGGATTGAAGCAGGCATCTTGAAGTTGGAACATGTATTTTGATAAAGTGATCAAAATGTATGGCTTCGTTAAGAATGGAGAAGAACCCTGCATTTATAAATGGGCAAATGGTCCAATAGTGGTATTCCTTTTTTTGTACGTGGACGATATTCTCTTAATTGAAAATGATATCTCCGTACTATAAGAAATAAAAGTTTGGTTGTCATCACAGTTCTCCATGAAGGACTTGGGTGAAGCATCCGACATCCTAGGGATGAAGATCTATAGGGATAGATCTAAAAGAATGCTTGGTATATCCCAAACCACATACATAAAAACTGTGCTGATGAGGTTTAGCATGGAGAATTCCAAAAATGACTATCTTCCGATGGGCTAAAAAATTTTTTCCTCTAAGAAAGATTGTCTGACAACTCCTAAAGAGAGAGAGCGTATGAGTAGAATTCCATATGCTTCAGCAGTGGGATCTATTATGTATACAATGATATGCACGAGATCAGAAATGTCATACTCACTAGGAGTAGTGAGTAGGTACCAGTCTGACCTTGAAGAAAATTACTAGAAGATGGTTAAAACCATCCTTAAGTATTTGAGAAATACTAAAAACCAATGGTTGGTTTATGGTGAGTCAGATCTAAAGCTTATGGGGTTTATAGACTCCAACTTTTAATCTGATCATGATGATAGTAAAAGTGTATCGGGATATATCTTTGCTCTAATTGGTGAAGCCATTTGCTGGAAAAGTTTCAAGCAGTATATAGTGGCTGACTCTATTTGCGAAACAGAGTACATGGCAGCATCAGATGCAGCAAAGAAAGCTATGTGATTGAAAAAGTTTATCATCGAGCTTGGAGTAGCACCCTCCAACGAGCACTGGCACCATAGCTCAAGCAAAGAAATCAAAGGCACACCAACGAGCAAAGCACATTCTGTGCTGCTTTCAATTGATCCATGAGATCATGGATCATGGCAACATCGACCTTCAGAAGATCGATAAAAAGGAGAACCTAGTCGACCCCTTCATTAAAGCCCTGGCAATCAAGGAGTTCGACAACCATAAGTCAAAGATGGGTATTAGATACTGTACCGAGTGACTTTAGGATAACTGGGAGTTGTTGAAAATTATGTTCCAAAGCCAATCATCAGTCTATTCATGGTTGAGATATTATAATTAATTTATTAATTAGTAAAAAATATTTTTGCATCTTTTTTCATCATAAGTTTACATCTTCTAATAAACTCCATTATTGTGATGAAGTCCTTAGGACTATTTAGTTTTGATAAAGAGAGGATTTATAGATTAATCCTTAAATTTATTTATGATCAAATAATAGGCTGTTAATTATGATGACAGCATCTATCGAGCATAGACCGCTATATGCCATATTGGTTGCTTGTCCTCTTAACCAAGGTGTGTGAAGATTCTGGTATGGCATACTGATAAACATCATAAATTTACCAATAGAAGTATTAATTTATTAATTAATTTATATTAATTTTTAAGAATTATTAATCAATTTATATATAATTTTTGAAAAATTCATATTTTTATTAATTAAAAAATTAATTAAAAAATAATAAAAAATAATAAAAATTAAAAAATAAAATTTTATTATAAATAGAAAGAGCTCATTTTTTTGATCACAACAAAATAAATTTCAAGTAAAACGGAGCTAAAATGGAAAAGATATGAATTTTTAAAAATATAAAATAAATAAAAATTAAATAAAAAAGAAAATGGCTCAGCCGGCTCCGCAAGCCGAGCCACCAAGCCAAGCCAAGCCATCAAAGCCGACTCAGCCATTGAAGCCATCAGCCGGTCCACGATCCAGGCGTGGACCGCCAGCTCAGCAAAATCCGGCGAATCAGAGCTTGCCACGTGGTGGACCTAGACCCCTAAAGGGTCTACAGAAATTTATCGCGGCTCACAAGGGTAATTTAGTCTTTTCGCTCCGACAACAGCGGCGCTGATTGGTTGCGGTGTGCGGTGCGGCCGGTCCTACGCGGTCCATGGGAACAGTGATTGCGCGATCGGACGGATGTGGTTGTTTGCGGTCAGGATCGGACGGCTGTGGTTGCTTTCCGGATTTTGATTCAGCTAAGACATCACGCGGATCACCATCGGATGGCAGCGCTCGATCCAGGCGATGATCCGACGGTCCAGAAAGCTCCCGACGGTGATCAAACTCTCGAAGCGCATGATTTGCGGCCAGATTTCCTCCGATCAAGCGCGATCCAACGGCCAGAATTTAATCCGACCCGATCTGAGCTGATCTGCATCCGATTTTGATGATTTTTGGACCGTTGGATTTCTATTGAATGGCTGGATTTTATCAGATTTATCAGAGTCATATCAGAGCTATTTTGATTCAAATTTTATTCAAATTTTGATGATTACAAAGGCATTAGTCCCATATTGCCTTTAGAAAAAATATCCAGCCCTCCTAGCTCTATAAAAAGGACCCCAGGCCTCCAAAAATCAATATCTCCGATCAAGGTGAAGCTTTGGTACAGGGCGAAGCCAGGCTATGGGTTAAAGGCTGCTTCGAAGCAACGGGTGCCGAGAAGAAGAGCCGAGCTTCTACACCATCTTTCTGCCAATGCCGATCCAAGATCAGAGATCAGGCTATTTTATTTTATTATCTTTTCTTTTTAAATTTTATGTATTTAAATTCTAAAATTTTAGTTAATAAAAATTTTATTTTTGCATTTTAATTTCTTACTTTTTATTTTTATTGTAATTTAATTTCTGCACTTTAAATTATTGCTTTGCAAGTAGATGCTAAGATCTAACTAGTAGATCTTAGTACCAAGTTTAAATTCCTGCACTTTTTAATTTTCACTTTTTCGACTTCACTTTTGATCCTAAAACTCCTTTTCTTCTTTTTCTTTTCAAAAATCAAAGATTTCAAATCTAAAAACACTACCTTCCCTGTGGATTCGACCCGACTCACTACTATCTACGCATTTTCAATGATTTTAAGAAGTCGGATTAAACTGATAAACACGGTGTCTTAACGACAACATCGCATTCCTATCAAGTTTTTGGCGCCGTTGCCGGGGAAGGAATAGATGCTATTTTTTTCTTTGATTTCTTTGATTTTTTTTTTTTATAAATTAATTATTTTTTTTAATATTGCTTACTAATTTTTTTTATTTATTTTGTAGAAAAAAAAGAGAAAATGAAGAAAGCATCAAATTTTGGTGAGATCAATCCTAACCCTAGTCCTCTTTCCTTTTTATTTATTTATTTATTTATTTTATTTTTAAATTAATTTAAAAAAATATTCATTTAAACCTAATTAAAAGCCTCATGATAAGATTAGAAATCCTAACTGTTTAGAGCATGCATCATATTAGTTTTATTTTTATCTTTATTTTTATTTTTATTTTTTTGGTGATTGCTGGAGGCAAGGTAAGCCTTTCAGAATTCAATTAGTTGCATGCATCTAGTTTAAATTGCATAAAACCCTTTGATTGAAATTTTTTTTTTCGTGCATATTCATATTAAATCAAATTAAGGGCACAACCCAATTAAACAAGATAAGGTGGGGATTTGATCACCCTTCCTTAGCCCACAAACAACCAACCAACATCCTGCATTGACCTAAGCCTTTAATTTTAAAATCAATTAGACATCAACCCTAGGAACTCGAGCTCAATAGGACAAGGAATCCTAAGAGTTGAACCGGGTTAGGATAAGTCAATTTGACTGGTGTCTAGGAAAGTGGTTCAGGGACGACTGGGCCCGAAGGAAGGTGGTTTCTAATTGGTTCCGTTCGCTTACCTGGCCAAGCACAATTGGTGTCTAAGGCAAGCAACGGGGGGACTCCCACCGACCTTACACTTACCTGGCTAGTTGATTGGCTAATCCTACACTTGGAGGGCTTGAAGGTGACCTTGGCAGTTAGGAGCTGTCTAGATCTAGGATAACCCTTAGTCAGGATTGATTGACCAACTTGATTGCTAACCAACATCAAACCTAATTAAACCTAATTCTTCTCTTCTCTTCTTAGTTCTAGGACTCCTTAGGACCTCTTCTTTAGAACTTTTCTTTCTTTCTTTTTCCTTTCTCCTCTAAAAAAATAAAATAAAATAAAATAAAAATTAAATTAAACTAACTAAAAAAATATTAAAAAAATAATTAAATTAAATTAAAATTAATAAATAAAAATAATTAATTCTTTAATATAATAAAATAATAAAAAAAATATAAAAAAATTCTAAAATTTTTATTTGAACCATACATTAGGGTTACACTAATACATGCATGGTAGGAAATTACTTTTTCTGATTTAGTTGAACTTAATTGAATGGTTGATTCACATTAAACATAATAATCAAATGGCTAATATGAACCTAATAGTCCAAAAATTAGATAAAGTTGACCTTCTTGCTCAGAAAATAGATCAACTCCTAACCCTAGGTCAACAATCTCCTGCACAATTCACATCATCTTCTAATTATCAGGAGAATTATTCAATCTGTGCTAGTCCAACCCATCATGTAAGTGAATGTCCTATGACTGCACAGTTTCCATATTTTATCCAAGAACAAGTTCAAGCTACTCAAGGATACTCCAAATTGATTAATGACCCATTTTCAAATTCATATAATTCAGATTGGAGTAACTTTAATTTTTCTTGGACATCCCAACAGACTCAGGCTCAGACCCAAATTTCACTTGAGCAAAATTATCAAAATTATGCCTATAATAATGGTCAGCCTAGTCAGTTTAACCAGCCATCATATTATAATCAGCCTTCATACCCACCTCCTCAACAGACCAATCTAGCTGATGATAGATTTAACCAACTTCAACAATTAATTCTAACTCAACAGCAATCTATCGCCAGACTAGAAGCTCAAATAGGATAATTAGTTGAGTCTAACATGAGGAGAGAACTAGATCAACTACCGAACCTACCAATTTCAAACAACCCACCTAATGACCACCAACCACCTGGATTAAATTATCAATCTAATGTTTCATCTAAGAATCTCCAATTTGAGAATACCAAAGTAATTCCTGAACTTAAAAGCTATAGGATTCTTATGGACCCATACCAAGACCAGGTGAGAGAGGCTAGTACTGATGCTAGCCAAAATAAAAATTTAGAGGAACTGGTTAGTACTGAGACTAACCACATAGAAGAACCCAAGCCAGGAATTAGTACTGATGCTAGTTCCAGTTTAAATGAGATAGAAATAAGGGAAAAGAGAATAGATGATTTACCCGAGACTTATAAACCTAATGTCCTATTCCCTTCAACCCTAGAAGCTGGTTCTTCTTATAAAAATCAAAAGGCATGTAATGAAATGTCAATGGAGTTGTTTAAGCAGGATCACATTAATTTACCTCCAGAATTAAAACCGCCTTTAGTCACCATTCCAGCACCCATTGAATCAAACTTAACTCCTAAAACTCCATTCATGAGCATTTTAGAAAAACAAATAGGAGAAATTCTTAATAAACATGGGTCTGAGAATGGAATCATAAATTATATCCCTAAAATTAACAAATATTATATTAATAATGGAATTAAAAATCAACTTTCTGAGATTGGCAATCCAAAACCATTGGAATTTGTCAATCCAATATTCGACACAGGATAGTGAGCTACATTGTGTCTGGCTGAAGACGGTAAACTTAGCGCTTGTTGGGAGGCAACCCAATATTTAGTTTTTATCTAATTTATCTTTTTAGTTTATTTTTTTTTAGGATAATTTGAATAAGTTGGAGGGAGAGCTCAAATTTTCAAAGGCATGTGCTGGACCAATATATATATATATATATATATAAAATATATACTGAGTTAGGTGTATTCTTCCATGTTTTTTATTACATCCTTTATTTTTTTTCTTCTCCATTGAGGACAATGTCGATTAAGTTGGGGGGAGAGAAAAATAAAAAAAATTTTAAAATTTTAAGTCCTCAAAAAAGTTAGTATTTAGTATTTAGATACTTGATTATGCTTAAGAATCGAATTAAACTAAGCATTTTAAAAAGAAAATTGATACACAGATCAGAGAATCTATGAGATATTGAGGAATCAAGTATTAAGAAAATTCAATAAAGAGTTAAGTCTAGAACATAAAAATTTTTTTTCTTGGAGCATTTCTAATTATTTCTACTAGCATCAAAGAAAAGTCTACTTTTTATAGGCTTGTGTAGGGTAACTATACGTTTCTTCATATAAAAATTTATTTTAATAAAATAGTTTTCCAAGTACTTCTCACTGAGTAACCGGGCCTCTTTGCCTAAGCAAGCATTGAGTTTCGCGTCAAAAGGTGGGAAGGGCAAAGAAGCTCGTTGTAAAGCTAGTCTTAACTCGTAGCCTATTTGATTCGAGCTAGTAAGCCCGAGGGGTATTCTATACCTAGTGCCCTAAAGCCAACTGGTTTGGGAGTCATTGGCCCAAGACTCGCTACATGGATCAAATAGAAAGCTTAAGGAGTTAAGACACTCAATAGTGGTACAACGTTAAAAAAAAAAAAAAAAAAAAAAAAAACATTGGTTTCCCACCAAGTAACCGGGTCCCGTTGCCTAAGTAAGCAATGATATTCGCATCAAAAAGTGGGCAATGTGAAAATAAAAATTAATAAATGAAGGATGGAAGTAGCAATACACCTGCCTATATGAAAGTTTAGACAAATCAGAGATAAAAGGTAGGAATAATTTAGAAAAAGTTCTGAAAAATTTAATGTTCTTTACTTAATTTTTCTATTGATAAGTATTAATACCCCAATGATATATCTCATTTAAGCTCTACTGAATATCAATGGCCATTTTGAAAATTGCTTAGGTAAAATTCGAAACTCTAAAGTTAAAAGGTATTTAAAACTAAATTCTTTCTTTACTCGAGGACGAGCAAAGCTTAAGTTGGGGGGTGTGATAAGCATCATAAATTCATCAATAAAAGTATTAATTTATTAATTAATTTATATTAATTTTTAAAAATTATTAATCAATTTATATATAATTTTTGAAAAATTCATATTTTTATTAATTAAAAAAAATTAAAAAATAATAAAAAATAATAAAAATTAAAAAATAAAATTTTATTATCAATAGAAAGAGCTCATTTTTTTGATCACAACGAAATAAATTTCAAGTAAAACGGAGCTAAAATGGAAAAGATATGAATTTTTAAAAATATAAAATAAATAAAAATTAAATAAAAAAGAAAATGGCTCAGCCGGCTCCGCAAGCCGAGCCACCAAGCCAAGCCAAGCCATCAAAGCCGACTCAGCCATTGAAGCCATCAGCCGGTCCACGATCCAGGCGTGGACCGCCAGCTCAGCAAAATCCGGCGAATCAGAGCTTGCCACGTGGTGGACCTAGACCCCTAAAGGGTCTACAGAAATTTATCGCGGCTCACAAGGGTAATTTAGTCTTTTTCGCTCGACAACAGAAGGCGCTGATTGGTTGCGGTGTGCGGTGCGGCCGGTCTACGCGGTCCATGGGAACAGTGATTGCGCGATCGGACGGATGTGGTTGTTTGCGGTCAGGATCG